>PVKV010012236.1:0-66621 GCA_004027835.1 Alouatta palliata | reverse complement strand
TTTTTTTTTTTTTTTTTTTTTTTTTTTTTTTTTTTTTTTTTTTTTTTTTTTTTTTTTTTTGGTCATTGTAGGTAAACTTTTGTTGATCTCTTCAAATAATCAACTTTTTTGGTTTTGTTGATTTTTTTTTCTATTGTTGTTCTGTTCGCTAGTTTATTAATTTCCACTCTGATCCCTACTGTTTCCTACCTTCTGCTTACTTGAGGTTTAGTTTGCTTTTAATTTTCCAGTGTCTTAAGATGGAAGGCAAGGTTACTGATTTAAAGTTTTTCTTTTTAAATATAGATATTTTTACAGCTATGAATATATCTCTAAGTACTGCTTTAGCTGCATCCCACAAGTTTTAGTATGTTGCCTCTTCATTTTCATTCCTTTCAAAGTATTTTCCGATATCCCCTGTGATTTTTCTTTGACTCAGTCGGTTATTTAGAAGTGTGTTGTTTATAATTTCCACCTATTTTTGAACTTCAAAAATTCCTGTTACTAGTATTATCTAATTCCACTCCATTGCAACTGGTGAACATACTTCCATGATTTCAATCCTTTTAAATTTGTTCAGGCTCTTTTTTACATCCTAGCATGTGGTTTATCCTTGAGAATATTTCATATGCACTCAAGAAGAATATGTACTTTGCTGTTGTGCAGAGTGTTCTATAGCAGTTTGTTAATTCTAGTTGGTTTATAGTGTTGTTCAAGTTTTCTGTTTCCTTGCTGAGCTTCTATCTAGTTGTTCTACCAATTATTTAAGGTGGGATATTGAAGTCTCCAGTGTTAACTTTTGTCATCGTTGTTTTTTGTTTTTGTTTTGTTTTGTTTTTGAGAGGAGGTCTTGCTCTGTTGCCCAGCAGATTGGAGTGCAGTAACATGATCTCAGCTCACTGCGACCTCCTCCTCCCAAGTTCAAGCGATTCTCCTGCCTCAGACTTCCGAGTAGCTGGGATTACAGGTGCCCACCACCATACCTGGCTAGTTTTTTATTTTAATAGAGATGCAGTTTTGCCATGTTGGCCAGGCTGGTCTTAAACTCCTGAACTCAGGTGATCCACCTGACTCGGCCTCTCAAATTGCTGTAATTACAGGCATGAGCCACCACGCCCAGCCTCCAGTGATAATTTTTGAATTGTCTGTTTCTCTCTTCAGTTCTCTTGGACTTCTGCTTCATGTATTTTGGGGCTCTGTTTTTAGATGCACATATGTTTATAATTACTAAATTTTCTTAATGGATTGACCCTTTTATAAAATATCTTTCGTTGTCTCTAATAACATTTTTATTGAAAGTCTAATTTGTCTCATATTGATATAGCCACTTTAGTTTTCTTAACGTTGGTATTTGCATATCTTTTTCAATCCTTTTACTTTCACCATTCTAACTGGCGTGAGATGATATCTCAGTGTGGTTTTGATTTGCATTTCTCTACTGACCAGTGATGATGGGCATTTTTTCATATATTTGTTGGCCTCATATATATCTTCTTTTGAAAAGTGTCTGTTCATATCCTTCACCCACTTTTGAATGGAGTTGTTTGTTTTTTTCTTGTATATCTGTTTCAGTTCCTTGTAGATTCTGGATATTAGCCCTTTGTCAGATGGGTAGTTTGCAAAAAATTTTTCCCATTCTGTTGGTTGCTGATTCACTCTAATGATGGTTTCTTTTCCTGTACAGAGCTCTGGAGTTTAATTAGATCCCATTTGTCTATCTTGGCTTTTATTGCCATTGCTTTTGGTGTTTTAGTCATGAAGTCCTTGCCTATGCCTATGTCCTGGTTGGTTTTGCCTACATTTTCTTCTAGTGTTTTTATGGCGTTAGGTTTTATGTTTAAATCTTTGATTCATCTGGAGTTAATTTTAGTATAAGGTGACAGGTAGGGGTCCAGTTTCTGCTTTCTGCACATTGCTAGCCAGTTTTCCCAACACCATTTATTAAACATGGAGTCCTTTCCCCATTGCTTATTTTTGCCGGGTTTGTCAAAGAGCAGATGGTTGTAGATGTGTGGTGTTTTTTCTGGGGTCTCTGTTCTGTTCCATTGGTCTTTGTCTCTGTTTTGGTACCAGTACCATGCTGTTTTGATTACTGTAGCCTTGTAGTATAATTTGAAGTTCGGCAGCATGATGCCTCCCGCTTTGTTCCTTTTGCTTAGCACCGTCTTGGCTATGCAGGGTGTTTTGTGATTCCATATGAAGTTTAAAGTGGTTTTTTCCAGTCCTGTGAAGAAGGTCATTGGTAGCTTGATGGGGACAGCATTGAATCTATAGATTACTTTGGGCAGTATGGCCATTTTCATGATATTGATTCCTCCTAACCATGAGCATGGAATGTTTCTCCATCTACTTGTGTCCTCTCTTATTTCGTTGAGCAGTGGTTTGTAGTTCTCCTTGAAGAGGTCCTTACATCCTTTGTTAGTTGTATGCCAAGGTATTTTATTCTCTTTGTAGCAATTGTGAATGGGATTTTGCTCTTGATTTGTCTCTCTGTTTGTCTATTATTGGTATATAGGAATGCTTGTGATTTCTGCACATTGATTTTGTATCCTGAGACTCTGTTGAAGTTGCTTATCAGTTTGAGAAGATTTTGGGCTGAGACGATGGGGTCTTGTAGATATACAATCATGTCATCTGCAAATGGAGACAGCTTGACTTCCTCCTTTTCTAATTGAATACACTTTATTTCTTTTTCTTGCCTGATTACTCTGGCTAGAACTTCCAATATTATGTTGAATAGGAGTGGTGAGAGAGGGCATCCTTGTCTAGTACCTGATTTCAAAGGGAATTCTTCCAGCTTTTGCTCATTCAGTATGATATTGGCTGTAGGTTTGTCATATATAACTTCTATCATTTTATGATACGTTCCATTGATACCTAGTTTATTGAGAGTTTTTAGCGTGAAGGGCTGTTGAATTTTATCGAAGGCCTTCTCTGCATCTATTGAGATAATCATGTGGTTTTTGTCTTTGGTTCCATTTATGTGATGGATTACATTTATGGATTTGCGTATGTTGAACCAGCCTTACATCCCCGGGATGAGGCCTACCTGGTCATGATGGATAAGCTTCTTGATGTGCTGTTGCAATCTGTTTGCCAGTATTTTTTTGAAGATTTTTACATCAATGTTCATCAAGGATATTGGCCTGCAGTTTTCTTTTTTAGTTGAGTCTCTGCCTGGTTTTGTTATCAGGATGATGTTGGTCTCATAAAATGAGTTAGGGAGGATTCCCTCCTTTTGTATTGTTTGATACAGTTTCAGAAGGAATGGAACCACCTCCTCTTTGTAGGTCTGATGGAATTCAGCTGTTAACCTGTCTGGACCTAGACTTTTTTTTGGTTGGTAGGCTATTGATTGCTCCCTCTACTTCAGCCCTTGTTATTGGTCTATTCAGGGTTTCAAATTCATCCTGGTTTAGTCTTGGTAGAGTACAAGTGTCTAGGAATTTATCCATTTCTTCCTGGTTTACTGGTTTATGTGAGTAGAGCTGTTTGTAGTAATATCTGATGGTAGTTTGTATTTCTGTGTGATCAGTACTGATATCCCCTTTATGGCTTTTTATTGTATCTATTTGATTCTTTTCCTTTTCCTTTTTTATTAATCTGGGTAACAGTCTGTCTATTTTGTTGATCTTTTCAAACAACCAGCTTCTGGATTTATTTATTTTTTGAAGAGTTTTTTATGTCTCTATCTCCTTCAGTTCAGCTCTGATCTTAGTTATTTTGTCTTCTGCTAACTTTTGAATTTTTGTGATCTTGCTCCTCTAGCTCTTTCAATTTTAACAATAGGTCGTGGATTTTAGATCTTTCCTCTCTTCTCTGGTGGGTATTTATTGCTATAAATTTCCCTCTTGACACTGCTTTAAAAGTGTCCCAGAGATTCTGGTAAGTTGTGTCTTCATTATGGTTGGTTTTGAAGAACATCTTTATTTCTGCCTTCATTTCATTGTTTATCCAGTGGACACTCAGAAGCAAGTTGTTCAGTTTCCAAGTGGTTGTGCAGGTTTGAGTGTGTTTCTTGATCCTGAGTTCTAGTCTGATTGGGCTGTGGTCTGATAGACTGTTTGTTATGATTTCTGTTCTTTGGCATTTGCTGAGGAGTGATTTGCTTCCAATGATGTGGTCAATTTTAGATAAAGTGCAATGTGGTGCTGAGAAAAATGTACATTCTGTGAATCTGGGGTGATGTGTTCTGTATATGTCTATTAGGTCCACTTGGTCCAGCTCTGCATTCAAGTCCTGGATATCCTTGTTAATTTTCTGTCTCATTGATCTGTCTAATATTGACAGTGGAGTGTTAAAGTCTCCCACCATGATTGGGTGGGAGTCTAAATCTTGTTTTAAGTCATTAAGAACTTGCTTTACGTATCTGGGTGCTCCTGTGTTGGGGGCGTATATATTTAAGATAGTTAGCTCTTCCTGTTGGATTGATCCTTCTACCATTATGTAGTGTCCTTCTTTGTCTCTTTTGATCTTTATTGGTTTGAAGTCCATTTTATCAGAGACTAGCATTGCAACCCCTGTTTTTTTTTTTTTTTTTTTTTTTTTTGGTTCTCCACTTTATTTTGAGTCCATGTGAGTCTTTGTATGTGAGATGGGTTTCCTGAATACAGGACACCAATGGGTTCTGACTTTTTATCCAGTTTGCCAGTCTGTGTCTTTTGATTGGGGCGTTTAGGCCATTTACATTCAATGTTAATATTGTTATGCGTGAATTTGATCCTGCCATTTTGTTACTGGCTGGTTTTCTTTCTCATTAGTTGACTTGTTTTCTTTCTCATTAGTTGACTCATTTTCTTCATTGCATTTTTGGTCTTTGCCAACTGGTTTGCTTTTGCAGTGACTGGTACTTGTTCCTTTCCATGCTTAGTGTTTCTTTCAGGAGCTCTTGTATGGCAGGTCTGGTGACGACAAAATCTCTCAATAATTGCTTGTCCATAAAGGATTTTATTTCTCCTTCACTTACGAAGCTTAGTTTGGCTGGATATGAGATTCTGGGTTGAAAGTTCTTTTCTTTAAGGATATTGAGTATTGGCCCCCACTCTCTTCTGGTTTGTAGGGTTTCTGCCAAGAGATCTGCTGTGAGTCTGATTGGCTTCCCTCTGTGGGTGACCTGACCTTTCTCTCTGGCTGCCCTTAGCATTTTTTCCTTCATTTCAACCCCAGTGAATCTGATAATTAAATGCCTTGGGGTTGCTCTTCTTGAGGAATATCTTTGTGGAGTTCTCTGTATTTCTTGAATTCGAAATTTTGACTGCCTTGCTAGGCTTGGGAAGTTCTCCTCGATAATATCCTGGAGTGTGTTTTCCAGCTTGGATTCAATCTCCCCATCATATTCGGGTACACCGATCAAGCTTAGATTAGGTTTTTTCACATAATCCCATATTTCTTGGAGTCTTTGTTCATTCTTTTCACTCTTTTTTCTCTTGTCTTGCCTTCTCTTTTTATTTCATTAAGTTGATCTTCAATCTCTAAAATCCTTTCTTCTGCTTGATCAATTCGGCTGTTAAAACTTGTGTTTGCTTCACGTAGTTCTCGTGCTGTGTTCTTCAACTCCATCAAGTCGTTTATGTTCTTCTCTAAGCTGGTTATTCCAGTTGGGATTTTGTCTAACCTTTTTTCAAGGTTTTTGGTTTCTTTTCATTGAGTTAGAACATGTTCCTTTAGCTCAGAAAGTTTGTCATTATCCACCTTCTGAAGCCTGTTTCTGTCAATTCGTCACACTCCTTGGTCAAGTTGTGATCCTGTGTTGTTGAGGATTTGTGATCCCTTGAAGGAGAAGAGGTGTTCTGTTCTTTGATGGTTTCATCTTTTTTGCGCTGTTTTTTTCCCATCTTTGTGGATTTACCTGGCTGTGTTGTCAGGGATCTTCTTGATGAGGTCACTTGTCTGCCTGTAGGGGCGCTACTGTGTTTCTAGGGACTCCTTCAGGTTACTAGGGAAGTTTCCTTGTCTTTTTTGTTTATACTGGGAGATTAGGCCTGCCTCTTCTGCTGACCTATAGGCACTGCTGGGTTGTCAAGAACGCTGTCCTGTTGCTATGTAGGCTTCCTGTGTTTTTTGTTTAAACATGTAGCCCAGTCCCACCCCTCTAGTGGTGGGTTGTTCCCTTCCTTCACTGGGCTGTGCAACCCACTAGAGTCAGAGCCTCAGCCCTCTGGGTTTGTCAGGGAGGGTAGGGACCCACCCAGCCTCACGCGGCGTCTCCCACTTTCAGCTTCCTCTCTCTCCGCGTGGAGCGAGGGGGCGATAGCTCAGTCCACAGGCTCTTATTCAACTCCGCGATTGTAGTTCCTGGCGCTTGACTGGCAAAGATCCCCTGTTCTGCGTATTGCTGAGGCTTTGGGGGAAGTGCTGAAACGGGTCCGGCATGCCAGAGGGGAGCCTCTGACTCGCCGGTCAGATGCACTGTCTGGGTGAAGCAGCACCCCTCCCTGCCTCAGTCTGCCCTGAGTGGGCTTTGCTCACCGTTGGACCAGACCTGTTGAAATCCAGCTGGTACCTCGGTTGGAGCTAGGAGGTCTCTGGATTTCTGCATCTCTCTCACTGGGTGTTGTGCGCTGGAGCTGTGTCTAATCCTATAGTGAATTTTTTAATGTCATTTATTGTACTTCCTAGTTCCAAAATTTTCATTTGGTTCATTTTTTATCATTTTATCCCTCTTTTGGTATTCTTTCTTTAATGAGATATTGTTATTATACTTTACTTCTTTGAGTCTTCTTTAGTTACATATTTATAATGCTTCTTTGAAGTATTTGCTAAATTTGCCACGTGGGCTCTCTCACAAGCAGTTTCTGTTGTCTGCTTTTATTATTCCTATGTATGGTCATACTTTCCTATTTCTCTGCATATCATAATTTTTTGTTAAAAACCGGGCATTTTAGGTTCTGTGTTTTAATAATTGGATACTGATTTCCCTCACTGCATCTTCTCTAGGACTTACTGTTGTTTCTTGTTTCTCTAGTTTTGTGACTTAGTGAACGATTTTAGTGAAGTCTATTTCTCCCACAGTGTGGAGCCCCTGATGTTAACCTTCAGAGGTTACAACCTTGGACACACAAATAGTTACCCTGGGATGACAATGGTTTTAGCTGGACTCTCTTTGAGTCTCGTTTTTTTCTTTTTGAGATGGAGTTTTACTCTTATTGCCCAGGCTGTACTGCAACAGTGCAATCTTGGCTCACTACAATCTCTGCCTCCCGGGTTCAAGCAATTCTCCTGCCTCAGCCTCCTGAGTAGTTGAGATTACAGGCATGCATCCCCACGCCCAGCTAATTTTTGTATTTTTAGTAGAGAAGGGGTTTCACCATGTTGGCCGGGCTGGTCTCGAATTCCTGACATCAGGTGATCCTCCGCCTCCCACAGTGCTGGGATTATAGGTGTGAGCCACCACACCTGGCCCAAGTCTCCTTTTCTTTTGACTGTCTCTGTCTTTGATTTCTCTCTTATGCTATCTGCCTCATAGGTTTTACACTCTACTGTTAATGTCCACTAATTGCCCTCCAATTTTCATTTGTTTTAACAATGCCCTGGAGCAATTAAATTCAGGTACCTTTGCAGAGGTAGCTAAGCCATTGAGGACAGTTTTGAGTTTCCTTTGAGACCAGAAAGGTTCTTCTTAGCTCTCTCTTTCCCTGGTTCTCTCTGGCAAACATGTAGCTGTCCTATGATTTAACTTGTTGCTCTTATGAAGCTACTAGCCTCCTGTTAATTGCTTACTACCAAAATCTGCATTGTTTTCTAGAGTGTCTCTGGGCTTGATTTTCTCCACACTCTAGGCCTAATGAAGTCAGTTCCACTGGGGAGAGCTTCAGAGATCTTTGTTCTTGTGTCCTGCCTCTGTTGCTGGGCAGAATTCTTCACCACTGCTCTGGAGCTGAGGGTAGAGACAGTGGCCTGCTTCTGCCTCAGTGCAGTTCCCCTTATTTTGTGAGCAGGGCTTTAGGCAGGAGCAATAGCATCTGGTCCTCCCAGTGTGCCTCTCCCAACATGGAACCTCTGCCTATGAGCGAGCTGTGTCCAGGGAAATTGTGGTCCTTATATCTTCAGCCTCCCACACCTAGGATTCAGCCTCTATCCTAAAAGTGGGGGCTGGGTAAGAGAAGAGACCACCCTCCAAGATCTCCCAGTTGCTCTTGCCTCAGTTAGAGCTACTGCAACACAGAGGCAGGGGTAGGGAAGAAAAATGCTGGTGGCCTGCCCCTCCTGGGAAGATGCAATAGCCCTCAACTGGGATTTGAGAGAGAGTTCTGTGTTCTTGGCTGCATCCATCCATAATGGATCTGTCACAGGTAATGGCTCTGTCCTACCCACTAGAAATGTCAGGTGATGGTTCAACAATTATCACGGAAAAAAACTCCACATGCGCATGGATGCAACTGCCTAAACACACCGCGCATGCTCACTTCCTAAGCGTAAGGAGGGCACTGCGCATGCGAGCAGCCCACCCTGGGAAGAATCATGGGAGGGGGTGCAAGATGGCAGAAGTGCGCCAGACTAGAAAGTCCTAGGATCAAGGTTAAATGTCTCACTTGACCTCAATACCTGCTTGGGTCTCTTCCAAGCATACTTTCTTTCCTGTTCTAAAGCCTTTTAAATAAACTCCCATTCCTGCTCTGAAACTTGCCTCAATCTCTTTTTCTGCCTTATGCCCCTCAGTCAAATTTATTCTACTTCTTTTTTTTTTTTTTTTTCTGAGACCACGTCTCGTTCTGTTGCCCAGGCTGGAGTGAAGTGGTGTGATCTCGGCTCATTGCAGCCTCCATCTCCCAGGTTCAAGTGATTCTTCTGCCTCAGCCTCCTAAGTAGCTGGGACTACAGGCACACACCGACACTCCTGGCTAATTTTTGTATTTTTTTAGTAGAGTCAGGGTTTCACACTATGTTGGCCAAACTTGTCTCAAACTCCTAACCTTAAGTGATCCTCGCACTGCTGTCTCCCAAAGTGCTGGGATTACAGGCATGAGCCACTGTGGCTACTTATTTTAGAACAGTTTTAGATTTACAGAAAAATTGGGAAGACGTTCAGATTTTCCATATACCCTACAACGATTTTTTACCTATTACTAACATCTTACGTTAGTACAGAATTTACTTTTGGTTTGCTTCTGTGTTTTGTGTTTTTTTTTTTCTCTTTTGTTTTGAGACAGAGTCTCACTCTGTCACCCAGGCTGGAGTGCAGGGGCACGACCTCCACTCACTGCAACCTCCACCTCCCATGTTCAAGCAATTCTCATGCCTCAACCTTCCAAGCAGCTAGGATTACAGGCATGTGCCACCATGCTCAGCTAATTTTTCTGCATTTTTAGTAGAGATGGAGTTTCACCATGTTCACCAGGCTAGTCTTGAACTCCTGACATCAAGAGATCCCCCACCTCTGGCCTCCAAAAGTGCTAGGATTATAGAAGTGAGCCACCACACCCGGCCAGTTTGCTTCTAATTTTTCACTGTGTTAAATAATGCTGTGATGAACATCTTTGTGCATACATATTATATTCTTTTGTGGTTTTTTATTTTGTTTTTTTGAGACAAGTTCTCACTATCACCCAAGTTGGAGTTCAGTGGCACAATCTCAGCTCACTGCAACCTCCTTCCACCTCCTGGGTTCAAGCAATTCTCCGACCTCAGCCTCCCAACTAGCTGGGTCTGCAGGTGTGCACCACCATATCCAGCTAATTTTTGTATTTTTTGGTAGAGACAGGGTTTCACCATATTGGCCAGGCTAGTCTCGAACTCCTGACCTCAAATGATCTGCCTGCCTTGGCATCCCAAAGTGCTGAGATTACAGAGATGAGCCACCGTGCCTGGCTTCTTTTGTAATCTTGACTATTTGCTTGGGATAGATTATTTTTAGAGACATAATTACTCAGTCAAAGTGTTTTAGAACATATTTGAATCTCTAAAGTCAACGTCCCTTAACTTGAATCTATTATCAAAATTCTACATGATAGCTGAGTAGTAATTAAGTTATGATTTCTAGATTTGGTCGAGTAAGAGGCATGCCTCTTTGGCAGAGCCTCTAGCAAACAATGATTATAAAATAGTTTCCAAGAATTGATTGAAGTCCTGGATACAAGATGATCCGAGGAGATTTGTCTAAGCCTAAGAATGCTGGTCACTTTTACTGATCAGGATAATCATACTTAAATATATTAAAGAGCAGTTACACCGGACACAGTGGCTCACACCTGTAATCCTAGCACTTTGGGAGGCCGAAGCAGGCAGGTCACCTGAGGCCAAGGCAGGCAGATCATTTGAGGTCAGCAGTTTGAGACCAGCCTGGCCAACATGGTGAAACCCCATCTCTACTAAAAATACAAGAATTAGCTGGGCAGGATAGTGGGCACCTATAATCCCAGCTACTCAGGAGGGTGAGGCAGGAGAATTTCTCGAATGTGGGAGGCAGAGGTTGTGGTGAGCATAGATGGTGCCACTGCACTCCAGCCTGGGTGACAAAGTGAGACTCTGTCTCCAAAATAATAATAATAATAATAATAATAATACAGAGCAGTTAGCCTTTCCAATTCAACCTCCAGATAAACAATCAAACAAAAGTTACTTAAATTTGGTTCTATATGATGGAATACAGGTCTATATCAGTGATTCTCAAAGCAATCTCAAAGATTCCTGGACCAACACAATCACTAATTTAGAGAGGTCAGACCAGGGCTAATGCTGGCAGGTATAGTTGTCAAAACCCTCAAACCTTAAAATCTGACATGCGTCGCCTCACATCCAACCCCAAGGGCTTATGTGTTTCTGCTGCAAATATTTTACCTTTCTCCAAGTGATAAGAAAAAGGATGAAGAAAGAGTATAAGACTAATTGTATGATAATCAGCTGGCAGTGATCTGATACAGGAAAAGGATGTCATGAATCATTAATGTTATGGAACCACTTTTTGGTATTCAGGTCAGTCTTACTGGCTGGAGGGAGTTTACAAGGGCTCAGAGAACATAGCAGGCAAGCTCATTGTACTCTGTGACTAGGATTTAAGACCAAGGTCTTAGTACCACCTTTTCCTCTCCTGCCATGAATAACCCCCATGATGTAGGGCAAGTGAGAAGCCTCCTGAGACTCATTTCTTGAACTTGAAGGCTACAGAGGCTGCCATGGCACCTGAGTAGCTATTGGCCAATGGCCCACTGTGAGTGACATTGTAGCACCAGGGAACCATGGCCACACAGGCTAAGAGAGTCAGCCTCACAGAATGTTTTTGAGGCTTTGCAGAAAAGCTGAACCAATATGCCTCACTCCATCCATCCCAACAGTGATGAGAATGCAAGTGTGATATAGCATCAAACAGGGCTTACTTTGCATGCCTTCTTATAAATGCTGGAAATTATAAATGCTTATAGGTTAAGCGTGGTGGCTCACACCTGTAACCTCAGCACTTTGGGAGGCTGAGGATGGTGAATCATCTGAAGTCAGGAGTTCCAGACCAGCCTGGCCAACATGGTGAAACCCTGTTTCTACTTAAAATACAAAAATTATCTGGGTGTGGTGGCATGCTCCTGTAATCCCAGCTACTCAGGAGGCTGAGGCAGGAGAATCTCTTGAACCCAGGAGGCAGAGGTTACAGTGAGATGAGATCATGCCACTGCACTCCAGGCTGGGTGACAGAGTGAGACTCTGTCTCAAAAAAAAAAAGGAAAAATAAATAATATGTATATCTCCCTTGAGTGGGCATGGTGGCTCATTCCCATAGTCTAGCACTTTGGGAAGCCAAGGCAGGAGGGATACTTGAGGACAGGAGTTTGAAACCAGCCTGGGCAACATAGCAAGATCCTATCATTACCAAAAAAAAAATGAAGAAAATTTGTCCAGCATGGTGATGCACACCTGTAACCCAGGCAACACGGGAGGCTGAGGCGGAAGGAGCACTTAAGCCCAGAAGTTCAAGGCTGCAGTGAGCCATGATCGTACCACTGCACTCCAGCCTCAGTGACAGAGTGAGACCCTGTCTATAAATTAATTAATTAATTAATTAATTAAATGTACAGCTCCCACTCCTACCCCAGAACTTAATTATTAGGAGCTACCCAAATAAGAGGAATGGAAATCTGCACTTCCTATTGTAATCTCAAATGCTTCCCAGCTTTCATCAATTTTGGGTCCAGATGGTATATCACATTAGCAGGTAATTTTTTTTTTTTGGAGACAGTCTCACTCTATCACCCAAGCTGAAGTGAAATGGTGCAATCTCAGCTCACTGCAACCTCCACCTTCCAGGTTGATGTGATTCTTGTGCTTCGCCTCTAGAGTAGCTGGCATCACAGGCAAGCGCCACCGTATCTGGCCCAGCAGGTAATTTTAGATGTATCTAATACCAAACCCCACCTATGTAATTGTCAGACTTCTGACACTGTCGAATTTTCCTCCTTATGAACCCCTGGTGTGCTCAGCAAGTCTTCCAGGTACTCCTTCAGGAGGGAGACTGGCCCACTACCCAAGCCTTGCTCCAAACTGTGGCCTCAGTCTTACCCTCTCAGACCAAGAGGTCTGGCAGGCTCCTTGGTGGGCCACCCACAAGCACAGCTGTTCTGAGACACCCTATTCCTCTACCAAGAGAAACAAGTTGCTCTTTTTCATTTGTCTTGTTTGGCCTAGGGACCAGGAGAAATTAAGATATTCAGTCAAGGCCAGGCACAGTGGCTCACGCCTATAATTCCAGCACTTTGGGAGGCCCAGGCAGACAGATCACTTGAGGTCAGGAGTTCGAGACCAGCCTGGCCAACATAGCAAAACCTCATTCCTACTAAAAATACAAAACAATTAGCCAGGCATGGTGGTGGGTGCCTGTGATCCCAGCTATTTGGGAGGCTGAGGCAGGAGACTCTCTTGAACCCAGGAGGCAGTGGTTGCAGAGAGCCAAGATGGTGCCACTGTACTCCAGCCTGGGTGACAGAGTAAGACTGCCTCAAAAAAAAAAAAAAAAAAACAAGAAAAGATATTGAGGCAAAAAAGCAGTCTGGAGGTCAGAGACCAGACAGGTCAGTAAGTAGTGCATTTTTACTGACATAAATATATACCATACAAACTGGCTTTTCTAATAATTGCCTTTGATAAACAGTGGTAAGCTACAGCACTCTGTGGTTTCAGCGTGGCTTTAAAATTAAGACACATAATATAACTTGCACATGCAATTTTTCAGTTGTTTCCCCTTAGAGCTAATCTTCACAGACTGCCAGAGAGGATAATGATTATTGTTCACTCGGGTAGCTCTGGCCTGGCAGAAGCCTGTAGAAGGAAACTAACAATAACATTAGTGCTTTACACTGAGTTCAGTGAGTGCTACCTGTAGCCAAGGTGGCATGGGGGCGGAGTATAGGGAGTGGAGTGGTGGAAGAGAGGGTGTGGGGAAAGGGGGGTGTGGAATCGTTACGGAGGCGCTGTTTTGGGGGAGTTTATCCACATTCCTAGAAGGAAAAAATTGAGCAATCTTCCTGGTGGCATTAGAGATTTTTTTTAATGTTTAATTTTTCTTTTCTTTTTTTTACTTTTTAAGATTTTATTAAATTTTTTTGATACAAAAGTAATGCATAAGCCAGGCACAGTGGCTCATGCCCATAATCCCAGCACTTTGGAAGGCCAAGGCAGGCAGATTACTTGAGCTCAGGAGTTCAAGACCAGTCTGGACAACATTGTGAGACCCCATCTCTACAAAAAATACATACACACACACTCACATATATACACACATACACAATAGCCATGCATGGTTGTGTGCTTATAGTCCCAGCTGCACAGGAGGCTGAGGTGGGAAGATCGCTTGAGCCCAGGAGTTTGAGGCTATAGTGTGCCGTGACCACACCACTGCACTCCAGCCTGGGGAACAGGATAAGACTCTGTGTTCAAGAAAAAAAAACAGTAATGCATAAATATTTAAGCAAATCAAATAATTCAAGAGGTATATAATGGTCGTTCCCTTATTTTCTCTGTATTAGGGTTCTCCAGCAAAACAGAATCAATAAGATATAGATAGATAGATAGATAGATAGATAGATAGATAGATAGATAGATAGATAGATAGATGAAAATTTATTGTGGGAATCGGTTTTGCAATTATGGAAGCCACAAAATCCTACACATGCCATCCGCAAGTTGAAGAACCAAGAAAGCGGATGGTATAATAGAGTCTGAGTTCAAAGTCCTGAGAACCAGGGTGGGGAGCTGCTGGCGTAAGTCCTGGAGTCTGACAGCCTGAAGAGAACCAGGGACTCTGATGTCCAGGGGCAGGAGCAGACAGATGTCTCAACAAGAGAGAGAGAGAATTTTCCATTCATCCACCTTTTTATTTCTTTCTAGAGACAGGGTCTTGTTATGTTGCTCAGGCTGCTCTTGGACTTCTGGGCTCAATCGATCCTCCTGTCTTGGACTCTCAAAGCACTGGGATGACAGGCATGAGCCAGCGCACCCAGCCTCCACCACCTTTTTGTTCTGTCCAGGCTTTCAGATGTTGAATGGTACCACCCACATTGGTGAGGGCAGACCTGCTATACTCAGTCCACTGATTCAAACGCTAATCTGCAGAGGCTGAGGTGGGAGAATTGCTTCAGGCCAGGAGTTCAAAACCAGCCTAGGTAACACAGTGAGATCCCATCTCTACAAAATAATTTTTTGAAATTAGCCAGGATTGGTGGTGCATGCCTGCAGTCCTAGCTACTGGGGAGGCTGAGGCTGGAGGGTCACTTGAGCCCAGGAGTTCAACACTGCAGTGAGCACCACTGCACTCCAGCCTGGGCAACAGTGAGACTGTCTCAAAAAAGTAAAAAGCAAAATACAAAGGGGATCAGCATCTGAAAAGCTAGATTTGAGTGGAGGGTCTATATTTATTTCCTTCCAAGTTAAGTAGTTTTTTGAGACTTGACAGTACATATTCACAGCCTCCCTTTCCTTTCCCCGCCCTTCACCCTTGGGTTGCATTTCCTCATCTTGCTTCAATCAGCCTTGTCCACATTAAGGGAAATCAACTAGTCCTAAGGAGGCCCCTCTGCTGTTCCTCAACTTGGCAGCTAGTTAATTCTCAAAAGAAGGATTGCATGTGAAAGCAAGGGCTGCCTTTATTTTATTGTGAGGCAATGCTCTGATTCTCCTGCTGCTGCTTTGAGTAATCAGTATTTTTTAAAAGGGGGTGGGTGCGGTGACTCACGCCTGTAATCCCAGAACTTTGGGAGGCAGAGGCTGGCGGATTACCTAGGTCAGGACTTCAAGACCAGCCTGGCAAACATGATGAAGCTCTGTCTCTACTAAAAATAGAAAAATGAGTTGGGCGTGGTGATGCACGCCTGTAGTCCCAGCTACTCAGGAGGCCAGGGCAGGAAAATTGCTTGAACGTGGGCAACAGAGGTTGCAGTGAGCCGAGATCGCACCACTGCACACAGCCTGAGTGACAGAGCGAGACTC
The DNA here is from genome assembly GCA_004027835.1 of Alouatta palliata. Lineage (NCBI taxonomy): Eukaryota > Metazoa > Chordata > Mammalia > Primates > Atelidae > Alouatta > Alouatta palliata. The sequence goes on along the minus strand of PVKV010012236.1, from coordinate 51,237 downwards.
CATCTCAAAAAAAAAGAAAAGGAAGAAATAAATGGTTAACCTCTTCGTTCTCTTCGTTGGCCTTCAGCATGGTGGCTCCAGTGAGCTGTCAGGAATAGCATTCCGTAACAAATGAGATTATACCTCTTCATTATCCATCCTTTTCATTTGAGTACAGCAGCAGGACTGGGACTTTCAAGGATCACATCAACTAAATCCTGAGTTAGAGATATTTAAATTCAAAAATCCACACTCAGCTGTACCTGTTCTTTCCTAGCTACCTCAGTGAATTCGGGGTTTGGCTATAACTGCTTGAAATTTTATTTTAAAGTAAATGGAAGCTTGTTTTGACATTGCAAAGTTATTTCAACATGCATCGCCGAGAGTACGGCTGCAAATGGAGTATAAATGTGTCAAGATCCCAACTGGAGATTTCGTTTTAGCCCAGCTCATCCAGAGCAATAATCTACATTGTGCCATGCCAAGTGGGGAGTGACTATGCTAGGAGGATTAAAGGATTATTTTTTTTTAAGCCACTGGAACTCAAGCCATGGCCCCTCTATCAGTAACATTAATAACTATAATGGACTGAATTCATATACCTCTTTTCTTCAAGATTCTCAAAATGTTTTTGCCAAATGTAACATATCAAATCACAGATTAATTTTTAGAGCTGGGAAGAGAGCTTAGAGATCAATCGGACAAACTCAATAATTTAAAGGTGAACTCTGGGGTCCAGGGATGTTCGATGACTTAGTCCAGCTCTTACAGCCACTTACTGGCAAAGCAGACCTGGAACCCAGACCTCCAGATTTTTAGCCTGGGGTGCTTCCCCCACAACTCTGGTCTGTGGATTTGCATCCAGCATTGATGTCACATGGAAGCTTGTTAGAAAAGCAGAATCTCAGCTGGCACCGTGGCTCACACCTGTAATCCCAGCACTTTGAGAGGCCAAGGCGGGCAGATCACCTGAGGTCAGGAGTTTGAGACCGGCCTGGACAACATGGTGAAACCCTGTTTCTACTAAAACTCCAAAAGTTAACCCAGCATGCTGGCAGGCTCCTGTAGTCCCAGCTACTCAGGAGGCTGAGGCAGAATAATCACTTGAACCCAAGAGGTGGAGGTTGCAGTGAGCTGAGATCACACCACTGCACTCCAGCCTGGGTGACTAAGTGAGACTCCGTCACAAAAAAAGAAAAGCAGAACCTCAAGCTCCACCCCAGACCTGCTAAATTAGAATCTGCGTTTGAACAGAGCCCTCTGTGTTTGTGTGCCCATTAAAGACTAAGAAGCCTCCGGGAGGCTGTGGCAGGAGGCTCACTTGAGCCCAAGAATTTGAGACTTCAGTGAGCTATGATCATGCCACTGCACTCCAGCCTGGGCAGCAGAGCAAGACCCTGTGTCTAAAAAAACATAAAATAAAAAGGAAAAGCCTTGCTTCACATTTTTCTGCCATCGTCCCACAGCTCCATAACCTTTGCACTTAACATCAGTACCATTTCCTGAACGTGCCCAAGAGAGTCCAATAAAATAAGTACAATAATAGTGTAGAAAGAAAATTCTCTACTGAAAGAAAAGTGTCATTGTGCATCTGACCATGGCAACAGAAGGAAAAGATCAGAAAAGGATCCTACTCTCTGGAGTTTTATCTCTGGAGTTTTATTTCTTTCCTGTCTTTTTAGAGACGGTGTCTCCTCTGTCACCTAGGGGAGAGTGCAGTGATGACAACCTCACTGCAGCCTCAACCTCCTGGCCTCAAACGACCCTTCCACCTCAGCCTCTTGAGTAGCTGGGACTGCAGGCATGCACCACTACACCAGAATAATTTTTGTATTTTTTGTAAAGACGGGGTCTTGCTATGTTGCCCAGGCTGGTCTTGAACTCCTGGTCAAGCAATCTGCCTACCTTAGCTTTCCAAAGTGCTGAGATTATCATGAGGCACTGTGCCCAGCCACTGGAGATTTTATGGAGAACTTACTCTGTGCCCTTGGAAAAACAAGTTCCCTGCCCTGAAGAAACTTATAATCAAGTAGGAGAAAACAATCCGGTGCCCAAGGAGCAAAAACAGAACCTTTAAATTCTAAACTGGGATATGAAAAGTGTAGAGCAGGCAGGGCACAGTGGTTTATGCCTATAATCCCAGCACTTAGGGAAGCTGAGGAGGGAGGATCATGAGGTCACAAGTTTGAGAGCAGCCTGACCAACATGGTGAAACCCCATCTCTGCTAAAAATACAAAAAATTAGCTGGGTGTGGTGGCAGGCACCTGTAATCCCAGATACTCAGGAGGCTGAAGCAGGAGAATCACTTGAACCTGGGAGGTGGAGGTTGCAGTGAGCCGAGACCATGCCACTGCATTCCAGCCTGTGCAAGAAAGCAAGACTCCATCTCAAAAAAAAAAAAAAAAAAAAAAAAAAAAGGAGTCTAAAGCGATAGGTATTAACATACAGACTCAGTGGACTGGAGTGCTCAGGGAGAACTTCCACAGGACCTGCTCTAATTCATCCTCCTCCCTGCTGCCAGAGAGAAATGTCTCAACTGCAACTGTGACCAACTCTCGTCTTTCAGGGATATGCCACTGCCTTCAGAGTCAAGTCCAGTGTCCCCTGGGTAGTTCCTGGAGTCTCCTTTCAGCCTCAGCGGTCACTTTCCCCATCGCCCCTTCTTGCACCTTTGTGAGCCAGGAACACAGAGTTGCTTGCAGGTCCCTAGTTTGCCTTTGCTTCTTTGGCCCCTGGATCTTTGCAAGAGGCTTCTCCTACATGGAATGCATTCTTCCTTCCCCATACCCTTGCTGCTGGTAGATGGTTTTGTTTTTTGTTGTTGTTGTTGTATGAGATAGAGTTGCACTCTTCTTGCCCAGGCTGGAATGCAATGGCAAGATCTCAGCTCACTATAGCCTCACCCTCCTGGGCTCAAACAGTTCTCCTGCCTCAGCCTCTGGAGTAGCTGGGATTACAGGCACGTGCCACCACACCCAGCTAATTTTTGTATTTTTAGTAGAGAGATGGGGTTTCACCATGTTGGCCAGGCTGGTTTCAAACTCCTGGCCTCAGGTGATCTGCCTGCCTCAGCCTCCCAAAGTGCTGAGATTACAGGCGTGAGCCACTGTACCCAGCCTAGTAGGAGATCTTGACTGAAAGTTATCCAGGTTCTTCGTGTTTTGAACAAAGAATTGGACAAAATGCACAGCAAAGCAAGGAAAGAATGAAGCCACGAAAGCAGAGATTTATTGAAAATGAAAGTACACTCCACCAGGTGGGAGCTGGCCAAGCAGCAGCTCAAGATCCCCGGTTACAGAATCTTCTGGGGTCCAAATACCCCCTGGAGGTTTCCCATTGGCCACTTGGTGTTCTCCCCATGCAAATGAAGTGGTGGCCTGCAAACGGTCTGATTGGTTGTGGAAAGCAACCAGAGACTAAAGTCACGTTACAAAGTTACACTCCTATGCAAACTATTGCTTTCTGCAACCAATCAGAGGTACTTCCAATTTTCCCTATGCGTCCAGAAAAGGGGGGCATGATTTGCAAAGGGAGTAGCCTCTGGTCCTTTTGTGAGGGGCATGGAAAGTTGGGGTTTGCCTTTTGGTTTAGTTCTAGGAAGTCAGCGTGAATCGGCCTTAGGTTCCCCGCCTCCAGACCCTATTCTCCTGCCCCACCCCCATCCAGCTAATCCTTTCTCCTCCTGTGATCTCTAATTAGAGACCAGGAGACAGCTTGCGAAACTTGGATAAGTGGCTGTCTTCTGTACTCCCATCATGCCCTGTGTTATGGACCGGATGTTTGTGTCCCACCCACCCCCAAATTCACCTGTTGAAGCTCTGAGTCTCACAGTGTGATGGTATTTGGTGGAGGGGCTTTTGGGAGGTAATTAGGTTTAATAAGGTCATGAGGGTGGGGCTTCCATGATGGGATTAATGCTCTTAAAAGAAGAGACACCAGAGAGCAGGTTTCCTCTTTCTCTCGACCATGGGAAGAGAGAAAAGTAGCTGTCTACAAGTCAGGAAGAGGGACCACACCAGAAGTTGAACCCTACCAGAGCCTTGATCTTGGACTTCCCAGGCTTTAGAACTATGAGAAATAAACATCTGTTCTTAAAGCCACTCAGCCTATGGTATTTTAGCTCACTCAGTCACCCTGTGTTAACAGCTATCCTAGCCAGCGGGTTATTACTCATGTTTCTCCCACAGATGGCAGGCTCTTTGAAGGCAGGGACCATGTCTCTCAGTAACCCTCTCGGGAACCCTCAGCCAGGCACGTAAACCACACTCTGCAGATGCTTGTCACATGACACAGAGTGTGTGAATACGTTTGTGCTTGCAGGAGATGGAATTTGAGCTGGGCCCTGAAAACAGGTTTTAAAAGCTACAAAAAGGCTGGGCGCGGTGGCTCTTTCATGCCTATAATCCCAGCACTTTGGGAGGCTGAGGTGGGTAGGCGCTTGAGACCAGGAGTTTGAAACCAGCCTGGGCAACATAGCAAGATCCCATTTCCACTATATTTCTTTCCGAGAGAGATTAAGTGATTTAATTCAAGTCACACAGCTGCTAAGTGGTAGGTCTGGTTGCAAACCTAGGCACACTGACTCCAGTTATTTCAGTTTATTATGCTTTTAGAAGGAAGAGGAATCCTGAAAAGGAGACTAGTTCAAATAAACTAGCTGTATTAGTCCGTTCTCGCATTGCTATAAAGAACTACCTGAGACTGGGTAATTTATAAAGAAAAGAGGTTTGATTTGACTCATGTTTCTGCAGTCTGTACAGGAAGCATGACTGGGGAGGCCTCAGGAAACTTACAATCATGGTGAAAGGTGAAGGGGAAGCTGGCATGTCTTTCATGGCCAGAGCAGAAGGAAGAGAGGGAGAGGGGAAGTGCCATTCACTTTTTTTTTTTTTTTTTTTTTTTTATTGAGACGGAGTCTCACTCCGTCACCAGGTGCCAGGCTGGAGTGCAGTGGTGCGACCTTGGCTCACTGCAACCTCCGCTGCCTGGGTTCAAGCAATTCTCCTGCCTCAGCTTCCCGAGTTGCTGGGACTACAGGCATGCGCCACCACGTCCAGCTAATTTTTTTGTATTTTTAGTAGAGACGGGGTTTCACCATGTTGACCAGGATGGTATCGATCTCTTGACCTCGTGATCCACCCACCTTGGCCTCCCAAAGCCATTTACTTTTAAACAACCAGATCTTATGAGAATTCACTCACTATCATAAGAATAGCACCGAAGGGGAAATCTACCCCTATGATTCAGTCACCTTCCACCAGGTCCCACCTCCAATACTGGGTGTTACAATTTGACATGAGATTTGGGCAAGGACACAGACCCACACCATATCACTAGCCTGGTGCTTTTTTTTTTTTTTTTTTTGAGACAGTCTTACTCTGTTGCCCAGGCTGGAGTGCAGTGGCACTATCTCGGCTTTCTGGAATCTCTGCCTCCCCAGTTCAAGCAATTCTCCTGCTCCAGCCTCCTGAGTAGTTGGGTCTACAGACGCATGTAACCATACCTGGCTAATTTTTGTATTTTTAGTAGAGACAGGATTTTGCTATGTTGGCCAGGCTGGTCTCAAACTCCTAGCCTCCAGTGATCCACCCGCCTCAGCCTCCCAAAGTGCTGGGATTACAGGCATGAGCCGCTGTTTCCAGCCTGCCTAGTGCTATTCAATTCCATTGTTTAAAATTCCTCAAGCTGGAGTGCTGATGCTTTTAGAACGGAACAAGCCTTTGACATCAGCATGTTCCTCACAATACCTCACCTACAATACCCTGGTTGCAGTTTAATGAAGAATACCACCTTCCCTCTGTTTAGCTGCCTGGGGAGTTTGGATCTGCTGCTGATTTATTATTATTACACATCCTTGAAGATACTATATCTATTACAGTTGTTCCAGTTACTTAAAAATGTGAGTTTCTTACGGTTTTCCTTTACTTCTGGCCCTTGAGTTCAAGCTCCCCCTCCGTGGTCACTTTTCTCTTGACAGCTCAGTTATCTTACATCTCTCTGGCACGTGGAGACCCTGCACAGCTCATGGAAGCCTCTGGCACTCAAGGTCCCCATAGGTCTAGGAGAAGACAAGATTACATTTCCATGAATGTGCTTCCATGCATATTTTGCAATTTCAGAGTTGTCCATATGCCCGAAGAAATATATTAAGGCCCATAAAAGACATTGGCATGTGCAAAGCTTAGAACCACCAGAATTTAGCCAAAAGGGTCTCTAAGCTTTTCTTTCCAAACAACTTTGCTTTTTTTCTTTTTTCTTATTTTGTTTTTTTGCTCCAGATTTCTCTCTGTGTGTGCTTTATTTCCTAATAATTGAACATTTGTAAAATAGCACCTCATGTGCACCTAGCAAATCTGCAAACTGTTTCATAAGTGATGTCTAGTCCCTAAAACCCGACAGGTGTAGTTAAAACATATGATTTGCTCAGCGTTTTAATGGAATGTGTGATTAAAGATGAGAGCCTCACTCTGATCACCGGCTGAAACAATGCTCAGAGCATCCAGCCACTATGTTTGAAGCCCTACCTTGCCATTGTAAAGTTATAGCTTTTCTCTCTCTCTGTGTGTGTGTGTGTGTGTGTGTGTGTGTGTGTGTGTGTGTGTGTGTGTGTGTGTGAAGGAGTCTTGCTGTGTCGCCCAGGCTGGAGTGCAGTGGCATGATCTCGGCTCACTGCAACCTCCGCCTCCCACATTTAAGTGATTCTTCTGCCTCAGCTTGATGAGTAGCTGGGATTACAAGCATGCGCCACCATGCCCAGCTGATTTTTGTATTTTTAGTAGAGACTGCGTTTCACCGTATTACTCAGGCTAGTCTCGGACTCCTGATCTCAGGTGATCCACCCACCTCGGCCTGTCAAAGTGCTGTGATTATAGGCGTGAGCTACCATGCCCAGCCATCATAGCTATTTTTTAACCAAGAAAGCCCCATTCCTTGTAGCAATACAGCAGGTTCTTCAGAAAGACAGAAAAGGGCTCTTTGGAGAAAACAAAATGCTAAATCTAGAAACATTCTGGGTTCCTGATGGTTTTTTTTTCCCCCATGTCATCTGAGAGACATTTCTTGTTCCAAAGCAGATGTCAGGCCATGAATATCATAACCTAATTAATTATTATGGCTATTTATAGGTGTGACTTGCATATAGAACGTTAACAACAATTATAACAATTACCATTAACAAGAATGAATTGCCCATGTATTGAGCTTTATGACTCACAAAATAATTTCACTTATTTAATTTTATTTTAAATAATTTCACTTATTCAATATAAGTGACTAAATCATTTCACTTATTTAGTCAGGATAGGTGATATGGTTGGGATTTGTGTCCCCACCCACCCAAATCTCATGTGGAATTGTAATCCTTAATGTTGGAGGAGTGGCCTGGTGGGAGGCGACTGGATCACAGGGCCGGATTTACCCCTTGCTGTTCTCGTGAGAGTAAGTTCTCACGAGATCTGGTTGTTTAAAGGTGTGTATCGCTGCCCTCTTCACGCGCTCTCCTGCTGTCACCGGGTAAGACATGTCTCCTTCCTCTTCACTGTCCACCATGATTGTAAGTTTCCTGGGGCCTCTGCAGCCATGCTTCTTGTACAGCCTGTGGAACTGTGAGCCAATTAAGTCTCTTTATAAATTACCCAGTCTCAGGAGGTAGTTTTTTTTTCTTTTTTTTCTTTTCTTTTTTTTTTTTTTTTGAGAAAGAGTCTCGCTTTGTCACATAAGCTGGAGTGCCATTGGAGCAATCTTGGCTCACTGCAACCACTGCCTCCCAGGTTCAAGTGATTCTCCTGCCTCAGCCTCTGGAGTAGCTGAGATTATAGGCACCCACCACCGTGCTGGGCTAATTTTTATATTTTTACTAGAGGTGGGGTTTCACCAAGACGCCCAGCCTTCAGGTAGTTCTTTATAGCAATGTGACAACTGACTAATACTGTAGTATTCCCAATTTAGTCTTTCCATTTCATAGGTAAGGAAATTGAACCACAGGAGTTTCCGAATAATATGTAATTGGAGGAATAGAGCCTTGCAGGCCACATTTGTCTTTCGATTGGCAGGAGAATGAGTATAATCTCAAGAGTTATGATTTATCTACAGATATCCAGAGTTTAAGTACTTAAACTATCTCTACACTGAGTTAGTCAAGTGAACTCTCTCAAGGCTCAGCTGTTCCCTATCTTATAGATGCAATCAGCTGAGAAACATCACATGTGCTACCTGAAGAGTACAAATTGAGTCGTCATAGATTTGAGACCAGATGCTGTCTGATAAGGTTCAGTTTTGAGGCTAAACAACCTCAAACTTTGAGAACATGATATCAGACCATTTGGGCCTCATTTAGGTAATGGGATAAAAGGATTTTCATGTATTCCTCCCAAGAGGAATGCGGGTGACCCATTTCTCCATCAGTGTCAATAGTTTGCATTAATATTTGGATAGCACCTTAGTTTGTCAAAGCATATTCATGTAAAAGATTTGATTCTGTCATAGACCCTGCGAACCAGGATGGGTTCCAGTAACACTGTATTCCCATTTTTCAAGGGAAACAAGGTACAGTTGAAGGTGTTCATGTATTTACAGCACACCTATGTGAAAGGTGCCACACAGTGACAGGGGTACAATGATAAGAAAAAGCAAGTGTATTTTAAAAATTAGCCAGGTGTAGTGGTGTACACCTATAGTTCCAGCTACTCAGGAGGCTGAGGTGAGAGGATTGCATGGGGCTGGGAGACAAAGGTTGCAATGAGTCATGATCACACTACTGCAGGCTACACTGAGCAACAGAGCTAGACTTTGTCTCTTTAAAAAAAAAAAAAAAAGAAGAAGAAGAAGAAAAGAAAAGAAAAACAGAAAAAAGTCTGGGCGTGGTGGCTCACATCTGTAATCCCAGCACTTTGGGAAGCCAAAGCAGGTGGATCTCTTGAGTTCAGGAGTTTGAGACCAGCCAGACCCACCTGGTGAAACCCTGTCTCTACAAAAAATACCAAAATTAGCGGGATGTGGTGGCAGGGGCCTGTAATCCCGGCTACTCAAGAGGCTGAGGCAAGAGAATTACTTGAACAGAGGAGTGGAGGTTGCAGTGAGCCAAGATTGTACCACTGCATTCCAGCCTGGTGACAGAACAAGATTCCATCTCAAAGAAAAAAAAAAAAAAAACAGAAAAGACAAAGCAAATGCAATCTTGCTTCTGTCATTTCTTACAGTTTGGTGTGGAAAATAATCAAATATTTGTGCCAACAAATCTAAAATTTGAGCTGAATGTGGTGCTGCTTTCATCCACATATTCCATCAAAACATTGTACAAAGCCAGGCACAGTGGCTCACACCTGTTATCTCAGTGCTTTGAGAGGCTGAGGTGGGAGGATCACTTGAGCCCAAAAGTTGGAGACCAGCCTGGGCAACATGGCAAAACCCCTTCTCTTAAAAAAAAAAAAAAAAAAAAAAAATTAGGCAGGCATGGTGACACACACCTGCACACCTGTAGCCCCAGTAGTCCTAACTACTCAGGAGGTGGGAGGATCACTTGAGCCAAGAGTTTGGAGCTGTAGTGAACCATGATTGCACCACTGTGCTCCGGTGTGGGCAACAGATTGAGACCCTGTTTCAGAAAAAGAAAACAGAAAAAATGGGGTCCAGGCTGGGCACAATGGCTGTCTGTAATTCAGCCTGTGTGACAGAGCAAGAACTAAGCCCCTGTCTCAAAAAAAAACAAAAACAAAAAACCCAAGGCTGGCTGCAATGGCTCACACCTGTAATCCCAGCACTTTGGAAGGCTGAGGCATGTAGATCACTTGAAGTCAGGAGTTTGAGACCAGCCTGGCCAACGTGGCCATCTCTCCTAAAAATACAAAAAATTAGCTGGGCGTGGTAGCATTCACCTATAATCCCAGCTACTTAAAAGGCTGAGGCAGGAGAATCACTTGAACCCACGAGGCAGAGGTTGCAGTGAGCTAAGATCATGCCACTGCACTCCAGCCTGGGTGACAAAGGGAGACTTCCTCTCAAAAAATAATAATAAATTTTTTAAAGTTGAGGAAACTCAAAGAGGATAACTACATTGTCAAAAGTCACATTCCTGGCCTGGCACAGTGGCTCATATTTCTAATTCCAACACTTTGGGAGGCCAAAATGGGTGAAGGTGGATCACTTGAGCCTAGGAGTTCGAGACCAGCATGGGCAACATTGCAAGACCCCATCTCTATTGAAAAAAAAAAAGAAAAGAAAAGAAAGAAAACCAGCCAGGGTGGCTCATACCTGTAATCCCAGCACTTTGGGAGGCCAAGGCAGGTGGATCGCTTGTGGCCAGGAGTTCAAGACCAGCCTGGCCAACATGACAAAACCCCATCTCTACTAAAAATACAAAATTAGCCAGGTGGTATGCTTCTATAATTCCAGCTCCTCAGGAGGTTGAGGCATGAGAATCACTTAAACCCAGAAGGTGGAGGTTGCCTTAATAAAAATAAACAAACAAACAGGATCTGGGGTTGGATCACGTCTCTGGGCCCTTCTAGCCCTGGCATTATAGGTCTGTAGCCGACCCAGACCCATTTGATGGCATGGAACTTTGGGAGGGGGAAAACGGAAGAGGAATGCAGAGCAAAAGAGGGAGAAACAGGCATTTCTCTTGCCTCTAGAAAGATGTTTAAAGTTAGGTTGAACCAGAATAGAATCAATTGAGGTGTGTAAATCAGATCGCATCTTAAGTGCTCAGAGAAGCTGCTATTTTTAAAAAAGAACTCCTGAAGGCAATCTTCAGTAAAGTGAGGAGTTCTTTTGTAGAAGGCATAAATGCCCCTGGATTTATCCTCTTTTAATCGCCTAAACGTTTGTCTATCAGGTTTCCACAAGGCACTAGGTACATTTGTACCTAATAACAATAAGTAGTAAAGAAATGGTTGAGATGCTCTGATAAAGATTAATGCTTGACTTCCTCTTTGAATTCTTTCTTATACTGCATTTGGCTTTGAAAAGTACTTTTCCTTTTGTACTCCAGCCTCTGAAATCATCCTTACAAAGTCACTTCACGTAGGAGACAGGGCAGAAGTGCTGTTTCCAAGAGCAGGGTGTGATAGGCATCCAAAATACCTTCTTTAACTAAGAACCATCTTCTGGCTGGGTGCAGTGGCTCACGTCTGTAATCCCAGCACCTTGGGAGGCCAAGGCAGGAGGATCACTTGAGCCCAGGAATTTGAGACCAGCCTGGGCAACATAGTGAGACTTCATCTCTACTAAGAATTTTAAAACTTTAAAAATTAGGGCAGGTATAGTGGCTCACACTTGTAATCTCAGAACTTTGGGAGGCCGAGGCGGGTGGATAGTGTGCGATCAGAAGTTCAAGACCAGCCGGGGCAACATGGTGCAACTCTGTCTCTACCAAAAACTACAAAAATTAGCCAGACATGGTGGCGCATGCCTGTGGTCCCAGCTACCCTGGAGGCTGAGACGAGAGAATTGCTTGAACCCAGGAAGCGGAGGTTGCATTGAGCCTAGATTGCACCACTGCATTCCAGCGTAGGTGACTGGACACAACTCCATCTCAAAAAATAATAATAATGTTTTAAAAATAAAAATTAGCCGGACATGGTGGTGCATGTCTGTAGTCCCAGCTACTGGGGAGGCTGAGGCCAGAGGATTGCATGAGGCCAGAAGTTCAAGGCTACAGTGAGATATGATCACACTACTACACTCTAGCCTATGCAACAGACTAATACCGTGTCTTTAAAAAAAGAAAAACATTGCCAGGTATGGTGGCTCACGCCTGTAATCCCAGCTGCGAGGCTAAGGTGGATGAATCACCTGATGTCAGGAGTTCGAGATCAGCCTGACCAACATGGAGAAACCCCATCTCTAAAAGTAGAAAATTAGCCGGGCTTGATGGCACATCCCTGTAATTCCAGCTACTCGAGAGGCTGAGGCAGGACAATTGCTTGAACCCGGGAGGCAGGGGTTGTGGCGAGCCAAGATTGTGCCATTGTGCTCCAGGCTGGGCAACAACAGCAAAACTCCATCTCAAAAAAAAAAAAAAGAAAAACATCTTCTGGAAAGGGATGGATGATGTGTAACAAATGAGCAGCTTTGTGTCTGAGCTCTGGTTTGGGGAAAGCCATTCCAGCAAGCTATGTGAGACTTCAGTGGGGTGTGTGTGTATTTTGAGACAGAGTCTCACTCTGTCGCCCAGGCTGGAGTGCAGTGGCGTGATCTTGGCTCACTGCCACCTCTACCTCTGGGGTTCAAGCGATTTTCATGTCTCAGCTTACCAGATAGATGGAATCACAGGAGCAACCCACCATGCCTGCTAATCTTTGTATTTTTAGTAGAGACAGTTTTTGCCCTGTTGGCCAGGCTAGTCTTGAACTCCTAACCTCAAGCAATCCACCTACCTCAGCCTCCCAAAGTGCTGGGATTACAGGCCTGAGCCACCACACCCAGCCTGACCTCAATGTTTCTGTTCTTTGGGCTTCTCTCAAAGCTGGCTAGCACTCTGGCCTCCATTTATAGCCACCACTTCCTTCATTCCGCAAAGTCAAGCTGTCCAACTGAATCCATTGGTTAGCCTTCTGCATTTACAGAAAACACATGGTGCTCCATGCTTCATTAGGACAGGCAAGGTGTTCCAGTCGCCGTGTCCCTGCATAGAACGTATACTGTGGTGGCTGCCCCCAAACAAATGCCTTCATGCTCTGCACCCTTCCTGCCTCCGTCAACAGCCTCTCTCCCCACTCGACGAACCTGGACAAAGCCTTCTGATCTCCTGCCAGCAACCACTTCCGTGTTGATTAATAGTTCCGTCTCGCTCTGTGCCACGCCAAACCAAGCTGGGTTTGCTGCCCATCCAGAAGAGCAAGAGCTGTGCAGCTGGACAGATCTGTCGGCCCAGGGCAGGCACTAGACACAAAGTGATTAAGGAAGATAATGACGAATGAAGGACTCACAGGTGAAAAATGACCTCTTTGCAATCCTTATTGATCTACCAGCTGAGGTCTTTTTTATGTGGAACCTAAATTTGACATTTCAAATTGAACCTGACTCTCAAATAGCTCATGCAATTTTAGAACTGGCAGTGATTTTAGATGGAATCCAGGATGTTCTCTAGACGGGGAAACTGAGGCTCACAGCATGGAAGCTACTTGCCCAAAGTAATAGAGTGTTAATGGCAAAGCCAAGGCTAAGACACAGATCTGAAGCTTGGGTCACCATCCTGGGCCAGGTCTAGGACACCATCCCTGACTGCAGGGCTGTTTTCTTCTGCACAACTTAGGTTTTATCAATGAGCTAATGTATCCTTGCCAGTATAAAGAACAAGGTCAGGTCATGCTGTTATAATTTGGACCTTGGCTCCAAAAGGGACAGTAAAAAGAAAATGAGGCAGGGCATGGTGGTTCACTCCTGTAATCCAAGCACTATGGGAGGCTGAGGCAGGAGGATCACTTCCCCCCAGAAGTTTGTGACCAGCCTGAGCAACATAGCGAGTCCCCATATCTATAAATTTTTTTTTAAAATAGCTGGGTGTGGTGGTACACACCTGTAGTCACAGCTACTCAGGAGGCTGAGGCAGGAGGATGACTTGAGACCAGGATTTTGAGGCTACAGTGAGCTATGATCACATCACTGTACTCCGATCTGGGCAACAGAGGGAGACCTTGTCTCTAAAAAATAATAAAAGAAGATGGATAGGAAGAGATATGGTGCTTGGGGAAAGGAAAACCAGTCTTACAGGGAGTAGCCAAGAAACGGTTCTTCTCACCTTATATCCATGTGGGGAACTCCAGAAGACAAGACAAGATGGTGCCTCAAATGCCTAGTCTCCTTTTGGAAACAGCTACCTTTTCTATGACACATTTGACTTTGGGATTTATTTCTCCATGCAGTGAGCAACATGAAGAGGAAATGAAGCTCTACCAAAACGGGCCCTGGTAGTCAGAGGCAATGGGGGATGGAACTCCCTCTTAATGGGCAACCAGGAATAGGACCTGACTGGGGAGAAATGCAAACTGCCTGGAAGCAGAGCAGGGCATGCTCCTCCCATGGTGTGGGACAGACACGGATTCCCCAGTTAAAATGTAAGCCACCCCAAGGAGCTCTTACCACCCCCGTCTCAGTGATCAGTTAACACCTGGGCATGTATTGTCTCCACAGAGTTCCTTGCTGAAAGTATATAAATTTTACGTAAGAGAAGAGCTCTAGGCCAGGCGCAGTGGTTTTGGCTTGTAATCCCAGCACTTACGGAGGCCAAGGTGGGCAGATCACCTGAGGTCCGGAGTTCAAGACCATTTTGGCCAACATGGCAAAACCCCATGGCGTGGTGGCATATGCCTGTAATCCCAGCTACTCAGGAGGCTGAGGCAGGAGAATCAGTTGAACCCAGGAGGTGGAGGTTGCAGTGAGCAGAGATCACACCACTGCCCAGCCTGGATGACAGAGCAAGACTCTTCTCTAAAAACAGTAATAATAAATACATATACAAATAAATAAAATATAGTAAAATGTTGATTGTAGAATTTAGTGGGCATGTAGGTGTACACTATACAACTCTTTCAATTTTTCTGAAAGTATAAAAGTTTTCAAAATAAAATATTAAGGAAAGTGAATCTTGAAAGTTCAATAGGTACCCCCCAGGCAAACAGAATGAAGAAGGGCTAACCTAACACCATTTTGAACTTCCCACCCCTCATCTGCCTTTCCTGCCTCCTCTATAAAACTGGGCAGCTAAATATTTACTTACCTCCCTCGCTGCTAGGCGCAGACCTGTGGCACGGTTCTGGTCGGTGAGGCATTAAGGGAACTCTGCTGCGTTTTTGGGGAAAGCTTTCACTTGGTGCTGCCCCTTCCTGACTTGAACACAAACATGGTGTCTGGAGCTGCGGCAGCCCTTCCAACAGCAAAGGAAAATCTAAAAGAATCCGACTCTTACCCTGACCTTATTAAGCCACAAAACCAATGTTAGCAGCTACCTGTCTCCAGACTTGTTGGCTGTGTTCGAAAAAGAAACCCTTATTTGTTTTAGCCACTGTCAGTCAAGTTTTCTGTTACTTGCAGCTGAAACATTCTGAGCTCGAGGTGGAAGTGTAAAACCACCTCGTTTTCAGGTATTTGTAAGCAATTTTACAGCCAGAGTTTGGAGATGAAAATGTGAATCAAGAGATGGAGATGAAGAGGTAGAAGAGGCCAGCGCCTGCAGGGCTGTTTGCTATTCTGGGGACTCTGGATTCTCTGAAGGTATCACAGCTTGGGGGAAACCTGTTCAATTTGCCTTTTACAGCATGATTCTCAAGCTTTTGTAAAGATCAGAATCATCTGGGGTTGAAAATATAAAGCTCCCAAGCCCCACAGCCACAGATTGTGATTGTAGCTTTCAGAATCACACCCATATCCCTCCAACCCCTCCTCTTTTTTTTTGAAACAGAGTCAATTTTTCTTTGCATGCTGGATTGCAGTGGTGCGATCATGGTTCACTGAAATTGGGGGCTCAAGCATCTTCCCACCTCGGCCT
This sequence comes from Alouatta palliata, assembly GCA_004027835.1. Classification (NCBI taxonomy): domain Eukaryota; kingdom Metazoa; phylum Chordata; class Mammalia; order Primates; family Atelidae; genus Alouatta; species Alouatta palliata. Next base: position 35,773 of record PVKV010012236.1, on the reverse strand, counting down.
CCAGAGTAGTTGGGACTACAGGTACATGCAACCATGCCCAGCTAATTTTTTTTTTTTAGAGATGGAGTCTCACTATGTTGCCCAGGCTGATCTTGAACTTGCGGGCTCAAGCAATCCTTTGACCTCCAGCCTCCCCAGTAGCTGAAACTACAGATGCACCACCACCATGCCTGGCTAATTATTTAATTTTTGTGTAGAGATAAGGTCTCACAATGTTGCCCAGGCTGGTCTCAAACACCTGCAAATCTCCTTTACGGAAAGCTTCCATGGCTGGTCCCTGCAATTTGATGGCTACAACCAGAGTTTGAAGATGAAACTCTCTCTAGAAATCTAGAGTTTCCTACCTTAGTATCTCTGTCTTTCTGCCTGGGGATTTTCTCTGGTCACAGAAGTGTTCTGTGTGCACACACAAAGCAGGGCAGAAGTATCAGGGAGTCCATGCCCCCAACAGCAACCTTCAACCAATGAGAAACAAGAGCTCCAGCTTCCTTGCTTGTCAGTGAGAGACTACTGAGGTGACTTGCAGTCTCTCAGAAGTTCCCCTTGGGGCTGACCCTCAGGTCGCCCCAGTGATAAATAACCTTCTCATTAATACATCTTTTATTGCCTTTCCTTCCTTCCTTCTCCGCTTCCCTTTTTCAGACCCCTTTCATTGCACTGTTGGGATCATCTCTCAAATAAACTCCTGGCAGTCAAATCCTTGTCTAAGGCTCTGCTTTGGCAGAACCCAAAGTAAGACACCAATTCAGAATACTTCAGATGCAGGCCAGGCACGGTGGCTCACACCTGCAATCCCAGTGCTTTGGGTGGCCAAGGCAGGAGGATAACTTGAGGCCAGGAGTTTGAGACCCGCATGGGCGGCATAGTGAGACCCCAACTCTACAAAAAAATACTAAGTAGCCAGGCATGATGGCATGCACCTGTAGTCCCAGCTACTCAGGAGGCTGAGGCAGGAGCATCACTTGAGCCCGGGAGTTGGAGACTGCAGTGAGCCATGATCATGCCACTGCACTCTATCCTGGGTGATAGGATGAGACCCCATCTCTATAAAAAGATTTAAAAATTAGCTGGGCGTGACATCGTGCACCTGCAGCCCAGAAGACTGAGGCAGCAGGATCGCTCAAGCCCCAGAATGTCAAGGCTGCAATGAGCTGTGATTGCTGCATTCCAACCTGTGTGACAGAGCAAGACCCTGTCACAGAAAAAAAAAAAAAAAAAGCTTGGGGCAGGGCACAGGACTCTGCATTTAACTATCATCATTCTCTAAGCACTCAGACATGCAGACTCAACCTCTGTCCCTCTGCCCCAAGTAAATTTCCCTGTTGACACTGTCAGACAAATTTGTAGATTAGACTGAAATTCCTCAGTGGCAAGCAGATTTTTCAGCTGAGTTGAGACCAAGAGATTTAGCAAATTCTCTAGCTAATTCAGTTAATCTATGAAAAGTTTCCAAACATAAGCATTTTCAAACATAAGACCTAAGTACAAATCAGCTTATAACATGGAAAGTAATAATCAGGATATTGTCAAAGCCCTGTTACATAAATAAATAAGGATAAAGAATCCTAAACGTTCCTTACCTCGTAACACTGAGAATAATTTTATGTCTAAATTAGTTTATATTTAATATCTATTCTTTTAGTTGGTTTCAAACGAAGAATTTATCTTTTACAGAAAAAGAGGAAAAGTTGATCTTGTTGAAGCAATGATATTAATAGTGTTTAGGGGTTAGGTCAAATTTGTCCCCTGTTGTTTTAAAATTTCCTTACCAAGGAAAAGAAACGGACAGTTTCTTTTCTTTTTTTTTTTTTTTTTTAAGACAGGATCTTGCTCTATTGCCCAGGCTGGTGTGCAGTGGTGCAGTCTCTGTTCGCTGCAACCTCTGCCTCCCGGGTTCAAGAGATTCGCCTGCCTCAGCCTCCCAAGTAGCTGGGATTACAGGTGCGCACCACCATGCCCAGCTAATTTTTGTATTTTTAGTAGAGATGTGTTTTCACCACATTGGCAAAGATGATCTCGAACTCCTGACCTCAAGAGATCCACCTGTCGCAGCCTCCCAAGGTGCTGGGATCACAGGCTGAGCCACTGCGCCTGGCCATGACTGCATATAGTAATAACATCATTTGTTTTCAAGTCAGGATTCTGAGAGGAGGAGCTGATGGGGAAGAAGAGGACACAAGAGAGATCAGAGTGGAAAATGTGGTTGAGTTCCTCTAATGAGAGAATCTTCTTCAGGTGAGTGGACCAAAACAAGTAATACAGTGTCCCATTATCGTAAGCTATAGCTTAGGTTTTTTTAAAAGTATCATTTAAATTTCCAGCTGCAATTCTAGGGATTAGTCCCAAGGAAATCTTTCGGGTTTTTTTGTTTTTGTTTTTGAGATGGAATCTCACTCTGTCCCCCAGGCTGTAGTGCAGTGGAGGGATCTCAGCTCATTACAACCTCCACCTCCCAGATTCAAGTGATTCTCCTGCCTCAGCCCCCCCCCGAGTAGCTGGGACTACAGGCGCATGTCACCACACCCAGCTAATTTTTGTATTTTTAGTACAGATGGGGTTTCACCATGTTGCAGGGACTGGTCTCGAACTCCTGACCTCAGGTGATCTGCCCACCTCAGCCTCCCAAAGTGCTGGGATTACAGGTGTGAGTCACCTTGCCTGGCCGGGTTTTTGCTTTTAGAGACAGGGTCTTACTGTCACCCAGGCTGGAGTGCAGTGGCACAATCGTAGCTCACATCAGCCTCAAACTCCTGGATTCAAATGATTCTCCTGCCTCAGCCTCCCAAGTAGCTGGAACTACAGGCACACACCACCATGCCCAGATAATTTATATTTTTGTAGAGACAGGGTCTTGCTATATTGCCCAGGCTAGTCCCAAACTCCTAGGCTCAAGCAGTCTTCTCACTTATGCACCAATTACAGGTGTGAGCCACCATGCCAGGCCTAATTTTGTTTTGTTTTGTTTGTTTGTTGTTGTTGCTGTTGTTGTCATTGTTGTTTTAGAGTCAAGGTCTCACTATATTGTCCAGTCTGGTCGGTCTCGAACTCCTAAGCCATAGCAATCCTCCCATCTCCACCTCCTAAACTGCTGGGATTGCAGGCATGACCCAGCATGCTTGCTTGTTTTGTTTGTAAATCTAGTTCCTGCATGGGAAAAAGTGGATTTCAGAGAAAATTTCCCTCAGGTGCCTTCACAGGCTTGGGATGCTGGTGGTTGTCAGAAGAAAACTACAAACAATTTTCATCATTTGAGGTCGTGTAGACAGCACCCAATTCACCCTGAAAACATAACAATTCCCCACTGATATGGTTGGTTGGTCTTCTCTTGACTGAATATAGTTAAACCAATGTGTATAACTCAGACAGGTAAGATCTCTCTCTCTCTTTTTTTTTTTTTTTTTTTGAGACAAGAGTCTGGAGTCTAGCTCTGTTGCCCAAGCTGGAGTACAGTGGTGCGATTTCAGCTCACTGCAGCCTCTGCCTTCCAAGTTCAAGCAATTCTCCCGCCTCAGCGTCCTGAGAAGCTGGGATTACAGGCATGCACCACCATACCCAGTTAATTTTTGTAACTTCAGTAGAGATGGGGTTTCACCTTGTTGGCCAGGCTGTTCTCTGACTCCTGACTTTAAGTGATCTGCTTCCCAAAGTGCTGGGATTACAGGTGTGAGTCACCACACTGGGCAACTTGGACAGGTAAGATCTGAAAGATGCTTGTAGCCCTCTCAAGTTGTTAAGTGAAAAAATCACACTATTATATATATCCTAATATATGGCATGATGCTTTTTCCCTATTCCGTTGTGTTTTGTTATCTTGTCAGTCTTTCAGGTAGAACTAGCTTTTTTATCCTAATTAGACAATTACACATCATGATACACTAATTTGTTAACCTATGTTCACAAATCATTTAATTACCACTGCTGGCTTTGATGTGCTGTTATTATTCAGTTACGGGAGTAAACAATTCGACAGCTAACAGGGAAGAAACTCATTATTTTCTGAGAGATATTGTTGTTATTTTCAGTGTTTTAAAAACACTTTAATCAAACTTTAAAAAACTTCAATCAAAACTTTTTAAAAATATTACATTGTTTTTATAATAGTAGTAAGTAAAAGAGTATTCATTGCTTTCATATAGATAATTATTTGGAGGACCAAATAACAGCTCCTGAAATTCACAATGAATAGAATTCTTTTTAAATTTTTTACTTTTACTTTTAATATTTTTTTTAGACAAGTCTCACTCTCACTCAGGCTGCACTAAACTCCTGGACTTAAGCAGTTCTTCCACCTCTGCCTCCTGAATAGCTGGGACTATAGGCGCGCACCACCACACTTGGCTAACCTTTTAATTTTTTTGTAGAGACGGGATCTCGCTCTGTTATTCAGACTGATCATGAACTCCTGGTTTCAAGCCATCCTTCCAAAGTGCTGTGGTTACAGGCATGAGCCATTGCACTTGGCTGAATAGGATTCTTAAAGAAAACTAATTTTTTTTCTTCATGCCAATTCACAATCTCCCATGATGGTGTAATTTTTTAAATGCAGTTTCTAATATTGATTTGTGAAGCACTTTGATGACTGGAGATAAGAGGAGCAATCTCCTTCCCATTTGATGCTGCTATCTACTGTCACTCAAACTTTCTTGATCTCCTAGAACCATTCATTCCATTTGGTAAGCACTCTGGGTTGCTGCCACATCCTGGGAGCTGTAGGTGTTTTGGGGTTCTTTCCCTGGCTCCTTGATAAATAGGGAAACCAGGCTGCCAGGTGCAAACTCCCAGCAGGTTTCACAACTGTTTCTACTTGGAGTTTGCATTCAGGATCAATAATATCATTATGCGTTTCTGTGCAAACATCAAAATTACCCTAAGCAATTAAGCTCCTACTTTTGCTACATACCCCCAGAAAGAAAATATCCCAAGGGAGGAGGAGAGATTCCGATGTGAAGCTTTGTGATAATATTATTGACCCACGTTGTCATTTATTGCATAACATATGCACATTTCGACTGGTTGGTTGGTTTGTTTTTATTTTGGTTTGGCTTTTTTTTGAAATGGAGTCTCGCTTTGTCACCCAGGCTGGCGTGCAGTGGCATGATCTCAGCTCACTGCAACTTCCACCTCCTGGGTTCAAGTAATTTTCCTGCCTCAGCCTCCTGAGTAGTTGGGATTACAGGTGTGTGCCACCATTCCAGCTTTTTTATTTGTTTGTTTCTTTATTTTTTTGTATTTTTCATAGAGACAAAATTTCACCATGTTGACCAGGCTGGCCTCAAAATCCTGACCTCAAGTGATCCACCCCCCTCGGCCTCCCAAAATGCTGGGACTACAGACATGAGCCACTGCATCTGGCCCCTGTTTTTGTTTATTTTGAGACAAGGTCTCACTCTTTCACCCAGGCTGGAGTGCAGTGGTGTGATCACGGCTCACTGCAACCTCCACCTCCCAGGCTCAAGCGACCCTCCCACTCCAGCCTCCTGAGTAGCTAGGACTGTAGGTGTGTGCCACGATGCCCAGTTAATTTTTTTTTTTTTTTTTTTTTTTTGGTAGAGATGGGGTTTTGCCATGTTGCCCCAGGCTGGTCTTGAACTCCTGAGCTCAAGCGATCCACCTACCTCAGCCTCCGCAGTACTGGGATTATAAGCATGAGGCACCATGCCCAGCTTCAGACATTTTTATCTTTTAGGTTCTTGTCATTTCTATGCAACTATACTGTGAATTTCAGGCCTGAGACTGTGCCCTCTACCTTGAGAAATCTCTGCATTACCCAGAAAAGCACCTGGCACATAGTAGGTTCTCAAAGAAATGTTTGTGGCTGGTGAGAAATAGAAGTGAGAATGCAGTGAATAAAGTAACTTCTTTGTAACTCAGGGTATGGGTATAGGGTTTCTATTTTTCTGTTATGACAAAATATCCCTTTACTAAGCTTTTCCTGGGAGACTTTTAGGTGCCATTGTATGCTTCCTCTACTTGCAAACTCACTTTTAATCTTCAGAAAAACACACCAACTGAACACTAATCCAAGGCATAGAAACGCAGGCCTTCCCTACGTCTCCTCCGTTAGGATTAAAGAAAAGCCGATCCAGTAGTATCTTTGCATTCTTCCTTTATCCTCTGTCAGTCAGCAGCTTTAGCCATAGCCCACACTTACTTCCTGACAGTTTGCGTCTTCACCTCCTTCCAGAACAGCAAGACAAGTGATATTAGCAGGAAGGCTTGAAGACAGTCCTCTAACTCCTGAAGATTTTGTTGGGAAGTTGCCCAAACATCCTGTCTGTCTTCTGAGGCATTACATGTGACATCTTCCAATAAAGTGGGATAATAGTATGATGATTCCTCCTGACAAGGCACAGAGATAGGGCCGCCCTGCAGCTTGCCATGCTGCGGCAGCCTGGAGCTACAGAGAACAGCGTGTGTGTGCTGCTCACCATCATTAGGGAGGTGCTAATATTTCCTTTTTTATATACATTTTTTGAAATGGAGTCTCAGTCACCCAGGCTGGAGTGCAATGGTGTGATCTTGGCTCACTGCAACCTCTGTCTCCTGGGTTTAAGCGATTCTCCTGCCTCAGCCTCCCAGGTAGCTGGAATTACAGGCACATGCCACAATGCCCGGCTATTTTTTGTATTTTTAGTAGAGACAGGGTTTCACCATGTTTGCCAGGCTGGTCTTGAACTCCTGGCCTCCGGTGATCCACCTGCCTTGGCCTCCCAAAGTGCTGGGATTACAGGCGTGATCCACAGTGCCTGGCTGGGAGGTGCTAATATCTCAATGCAAGCCCAAAAGTCTTCCTTGTTGGCAACCGGGTGCAGTGGCTCATGCTTGTAATCCAAGTACTTTGGGAGGCTGAGGTGTGAGGATTACTTGAGCCCAGGAGTTTGAGACCAGCCTGAGAAACATAGCAAGACCCCATCTCTACAAGAAAAATTTAAAACTAGCTGGGCATGGTGGTACATGCCTGTAGTAACAGCTACTCAGGAGGCTGAGGTGGGAGGATCACTTAAGCCCAGAAGGTTGAGGCTGCAGTGAGCTATGATCACACCACCGCATTCCAGCCTAAGTGACAGAACAAGACACTTGAGTCTTGTTCTGTATCCCAGGCTGGAGTGCAGTGGCAGGATCTCAGCTCACTGCAACCTCTGCCTCCCTGACTCAAGCAATTCTCCTGCCTCAGCCTCCCAAGTAGCTGACACTACAGGCATGCACCACCACACCCGACTAATTTTTTGTATTTTTAGAAGAGACAGGTTTTCACCATGTTGGCCAGGCTGGTCTCAATCTCCTGACCTCAGGTGATCTGCCCACCTCAGCCTCCCAAAGTGCTGGTATTACAGGTATGAGCCACCACGCCCGGCCTAAAACAATTGTTTTAAATAAGGAGGATTTATCCCCTACTCTTACTATCAAGCACTTGCGATTTACTAGCCACTTAATACATACTATATGCCCAACAAATAAGACTTTATTAAGATTTTTCTTTCTTTTTTTTTTTTTCAGAGACAGGGTCTCACTGTCACTCTGGCTGGAGTACAGTGGTGCGATCATAGCTCACTGCAACTTCAAACTTCTGGGCTCAAGGGATCCTCCCACCTCAACCTCCTGAATAGCTGGGACCACAGACATGCACCACCATGCCTGGCTATTTTTTTTTTTTATTTTTTGTAAAGACGGGGTGTCTCACTTTGTTGCCCAGACTGGTCTTGAACTCCTAGGCCCAAAGTGCTGGGATGACACAAATGAGTCACCATGCCCAGTATCCGAACTAAGGTCTTAGAATCTTCGGTGATCATATAAATAGCCAAGTTTCCTAAATATATACAAGTCTTGTATCAGAATGGATTTGAAAATTTAAAGAGGCCTATGAAACACATACAACACTCTTTCAGTCTTTACGCTTGTGACATTGTAGGACACTTTCAGTCCTAGGTATAGCCACATGCTTGGGAACAGGGAACGCACTCCCTCACTCCTTGGTTGGTTCACACCCCACTACCGTATCCTCCTGTAGCCCTGGAAAGCAGCCTCAATTTGCTAGCTAAATACAAACTAAGGATGTGTTGAAGGAAGTTTCCTGCTTTTCCTATTAGTTGCAAGAATTGCCAGCAGTCATTGGGGTGTGCGGGTGTGTGTCTGTGTGTCTGTGCATGAGCATACAAATAGTAAAGATCAAACTGCTTATTAATCCAACTCAGGGCAAGGAGGAAGAAGCTATCAGCAAAAAGAAGTGATTCTTTTTAGGGCTTTACTCTGAAGACAAAAATTTGTTTAATGAAATGAGACCTTCTGCCCTTTCGCTGACACCAGGACATTTTCACTTCCTACCAGGGACCTCCCACCGGGAGCCATGAACATTGAGTCCCAGAGCCTGACCTTTCTTTTGGTTCAGTTCTCATCGTTGAGTCATTCATACCTTGTATTCCAGCCATTGTCATTCGTCTCTTCTGCTTAGTATCATTAGCCAGTTTTCTTTTTTAAGTTTTATATCAGAAAGTACTCAGGCACACCTTTAGAGAATGTTCCTTCGGATGTGAGTTATGTGAGTGACACAGAACTTGGAAGCTGTGCAAGTAGAAGTCAGGAAATGGTTAAAAGTCTGCAAAATAAAATCACCTGGAATTACACTTTGGGAGGCCAATGTGAGAGGATCGCTTGAGCTAAGGAGTTTAGACCAGTATGTGCAATATAGTCAGACCTTGTCTCTAAAAAAAAAAAAAAAAAAATTGGCTGAGCGTGATGTGCAAGGCTATAGTTCCAGTTATTCAGGAGGTTAAGGCTGGAGGATGGCTTAATCCCAGGAGGTGGAGGTTGCAGTGAGCTGAGATTGTACCACTGCACTCCAGCCTGGGCAAAAAAGCGAAACCCTGTCTCAAAACTTATTTTTCCTGGGCATGATGGCTCATACCTGTAATCCCAGCACTTCAGGAGGCCAAGGTAGAAGGATTGCTTGAGACCAGGAGTTTGAGACCAGCCCTGGCAACATAGGGAGACCCTCTCTCTATAAAATAACAATAATGATGATAATAATACTAAAATTAGCCAGACATAGTGGTGTGGGTCTGTAGTCCCAGCTGCTTAGGAGGTCAAGGCAGGAGGATAGCTTGAACCCAGGAGTTTGAGGCTGCAGTGAACTATGGCCATTGCACTCCAGAGTTTCTTTTTCTTCCTTCCTTTCTTTCTTTCTTTCTTTTTTTTTTTTTTTTGGAGACAGAGATTCAATCTTGTTGCCCAGGCTAGAATGCAATGGCACAATCTTGGCTCACTGAAACCTCTACCTCCCAGTGTCAAGTGATTCTCTGGACTCAGTCTCCCAGGTAGCTGGGATTACAGGTGCACACCACCACACCTGGCTAATTTTTGTGTTTTTAGTAGAGACGAGGTTTCACCATGTTGGCCAGGCTGGTCTTGAACTCCTGACCTCAGGTGATCCACCTGCCTCAGCCTCCCAAAGTGCTGGGATTACAGGTGTGACCCACCGTGCCCAGCCAAAACAAAAGTTTCCTTCATGTGAAAGAAATTGACTACAAGGGAAAAGAGAAGAACAGAGGCATCATCTAACATCGTTCTTTCAGGGTTAAGGAGCACTCAGTGCCCATGCTGTTAGCTTGTCTCACTGGAATCATGGCTAGGACTAATTTTATACCATGCTCGCCAATCTGATTCATAGGAACTCACAAGCTATCCTCCAGAAATCCAAATCTGATTGAGAAGGCAGGAGAACCACTTCTATTATTACAGGCAGGAGTCATAAATTCCAATACCTGCTCGGTCACCAACTTGCTGTGGGAGACCTTGTGAAAGTCATTTAATTCCCCTAGACCTTAATTGTCACCTCTCAAAGATGAAGCCATTGAACTAAATGAGCTTTAAGAAGGGAGATCATATAATTTATCAGAAAAAACAAGACTTTTTTGCCAGGACACATGTTAAACTGGACAGGTACCTGCATGGCAAACCAGGACTGCTGGGCATACCATCTCAGAAATCCCTGTGGGCCAGGCACAGTGGGTCATGCCTGTAATCACGGCACTTTGGGAGGCTGAGGCAGGCAGATCATTTGAGGTCAGAAGTTCGAGACCAGCCTGGCCAACATAATGAAACCCCATCTCTACTAAAAATACAAAAATAAATAAATAAATAAATAACTGTGTGTGGTGGCTGTCAGGAGGCTGAGTCAGGAGAATCATTTTAGCCTGGGAGGCGGAGGTTGCCATGAGCCGAGATTATGCCACTGCACTCCAGCCTGGGTGACAGAATGAGACTCCATCAACAACAACAAAAAACAAAAGTCCCTGTGAACACTGGAGTCTGATTCAAAAGGCTCTTCTCCCAAGAGTAACCCCAAAACTTTCAATGACACAGGCAAAACTAAGGAGAAAGCAAACACAGTAATGCAACAAAAATTGCTACTTTGGAAAAGAGTTTAAATATAGTTTTGCTGTTGTAAAAGTGACAGGCAGAAGGAATTTGGTGTCAGAAATTAAGAATCACTCAAACTAGCTTATTTCAGAAGGGGTATTGACTTTTTTTCTAATCTTTTGAGGTTTAAAATATGTATAGGCCAGCAGCAATGGCTTACACCTGTAATCCCAGCACTTTGGGAGGCAGAGGCAGGAGGATCACTTGAGGTCGGGAGTTTGAGACTAGCCTGGCCACATGGTGAAACCCTGTCTTCAGTAAAAGTACAAAAATTAGCCAGGTGTGCTGACCCATGCCTGTAGTACCAGCTACTTGGGAGGCTGAGGTGGGAGAATCACTTGAACCTGGGAGGCAAAAGCTGCACTGAGCCAAGATTGTACCACTGCACTCCAGCGGGGGCGACAGAGTGAGACCCTGTCTCAGAAAAACCAAAAAGGAAGTCTGAGAATGCTCTGTAAGGCTCAACAAAGGGAAGAAACTTCTAAGGACCAGAAATTTTTAGCAATGAAACAGACCTCTCTGCAAGAAGACGATTCCCCATCACCAGAAGTATTTAGGCAGGTTCTGGGTGGTCCTCTCCTAGGGTCATAGTGGAGACAACTTTTCACTGGATGAGAGGCTACATGAGGTAGTCTCAAAGATACTGTCCAGTTCTAAGACTTGTGAGTTCTATGATTCTAGGGCTCTGGATTCTAGGGTTCTGACTGAATCAGTAGTTAAATACCATCTAACACAGTCCCTTAGAGCAGTGTACTTCATAAATTAACATCGCCCAGTAGAAAGCCGCCACCCAAACTGTCGTATGTGTGCTGGTGTTAAATTGTTTGCCTGCTGCTTGGCCCGGAATGAAGCTGAGTTTCATTTTGACTGAAACAATTTTAATGCATTTGGGAGAAACAAAAAAGTTCTAATAACACACCTCAGGTCTATGAAAAGAACATTGCTCCACAGCCAGTTCACAGCAAAAGAGGAGCACATTGGCCCGAATAATAAAATTCTGTCTCGGTCGTTTAATACTTAGTGGAAGGCTAGTGGAAGTAAAATCGAACCCGGATTCAGCTCAACACATGGGGCAGGAGTGCAAAGTGGGCCAGCGATGAGCCTTTGCATTCATTTGTGTTGGCAGACGTCCAAGGCTGCCGCACATCTGCACTGCGAAGCCTAGTTGGCAGGCAGTGTAGAAGAAAACATGCAATGTATTTCCCCACGTTGTGGTGCCCTTTCTAGGGCAAACGAACAGGGCTGTTGCTGGCTGATTGAGTGTTGCTTGCAGCAAACTTTACAGCTCAAGGAAAAATCCGTCACCCTTCTGGAACTTTAGAGCTAGGGTTCACAGCAAAACTAAACCTGAGAGCTATGAAGGAGGGTGAAAGGGTAAGCTGAGTTGAAAGGACTGAGCAGCATTTGAGGGCATTAGATTTACAAGGATGCCTCTTACCTCTCAAAGAGTACTCTCTTTTCCTTTATAGGACTGGAAATTCAGAATTTATGCTGTTTTAAAACAAGGACTGATTCTGCCAATTTTCTTTCTCTTTGATCATAAAATAAATATGTTTTTTATTTATTTTTATTTTTATTTTTTTGGAGACAAGGTCTCACTCTGTCACCCAGGCTAGAGTGCAGTGGCACGATCCCAGCTCATCACAGCCTCGACCTCCCAGGCTCAGGTGATCCTCCCACCTCAGCCTCTGAAGTAACTGGGACTACAAGTCTGTGTCACCCCACCCGGCTACATTCTTTTTTTGTAGAGACAGAGTCTCACTGTGTTGTGCAGGCTAGCCTCTAACTCCTGGGCTCAAGCCATTCTTTTGCTTGGGCCTCCCAAAGTGCTACCACATCCAGCCAAATATACATATTTTTAATTTATTTACCTATTTATTTATTTTTAAGAGACAGGGTCTTGCTCTGCCACCCAGGCTGGAGTGCAGTGGTGTGATAATGGCTCACTGCAGCCTCAAATGAATTCCTGGGCTCACGTAATCCATCCACCTCAGATTCCTAATAAACTGGGCCACAGGTGCACCCACTATGCCTGGCTAGTTTTTCAATTTTAATTTAATTTTTTGTAGAGATGAAATCTTGTTATGTTGCCCAGGCTGGTCTCCAACCCCTGATCTCAAGTGTCCTCCCACCTCCGCCTCCCAAAGTGTTGGGATTCCAGATGTGAACCACTGTGCATGGCCTCAATTGTCCTTTTTGAGTCTCTTCTGTGAAACTAGCTGAATAAGTCACCTACAATGTGAGAAACTACCCAAATAAAAGACATGGAACACATTAACTCTACAAGAATGAAATGCACTAAACATATTCAAGGACAAGTATTCTGATTGACAGGCTTTTGTAGGACTCAGCAAGATATAAAAGTAGCCATTATCAGCTGAGTGCAGTGGCCCATGCCTGTAATCCTAGCACTTTGAGAGGATTAGGTGAAAGGATCATTTGAGACCAGAAGTTAGAGACCAGCATGGGCAACATAGCAATACCCCATCTCTACAAAAAATAAAAAATTAGCCAGTCATGGTGATATGCACCTGTAGTCCCAGGTACTCTGGAGGCCGAGGCAGGAGGATTGCTTGAACCTGGAAGATCAAGTCTACAGGGAGCTGTAATCATGCCACTGCACTCCAGCCTGGGTGACAGTGAGACTCTATCTCAAAAAAAAAAAAAAAAAAAAAGTCATTATTAAAGGCATTTCCTCATCATGACTGGGTTTTTTATAAATATATGGATGGGACTATCACCTGAAGCATCTTGGCCAAAATATTTGAGAGTTGGAGTCCAAAGACCTAAATAAGAAACTGACTATCAGTGTGGCCTTAGGTAAACATTTCACCTTCTAATCATTATCTAAAAAATAGAGACAATAGGCCGGGCATGGTGGCTCACGCCAGTAATCCCAGCACTTTGGGAGGCCGAGGCGGGCGGATCACAAGGTCAAGAGATCGAGACCATCCTGGTCAACATGGTGAAACCCCGTCTCTACTAAAAATACAAAAAAAAATTAGCTGGGCATGGTGGCACGCGCCTGTAGTCCCAGCTACTCGGGAGGCTGAGGCAGGAGAATTGCTTGAACCCGGGCGGCAGAGGTTGCAGTGAGCCGAGGTCGCGCCACTGCACTCCAACCTAGCGCCTGGTGACAGAGTGAGACTCTGTCTCAAAAAAAAAAAAAAAAAATAGAGACAATAAAATCTGCTTACCATGGTTACTATGGTGATTAAATTTTATAATTAATTATTTGAAAAATGTAATGAGCACTTAAGAGTCTAAATAGACATTACCCCAAAGACATAGAAATTGCCAATAAGTGTAGGAAGAGATGTCCAGTATTATTAGTTATCAGTGAAATTCAAATCAAAATCGCAGTCAGATACCACTATACATCCACTAGAATGGCTGTAATCAAAAAGATGATAAAAAAGTGTTAGTGAAGATGTGGAGAAATTGGTACCCTCATACCCTGCTGGTAAGAATGTAAAATGATGCAGCTACTTTGGAAAACAGGCTGATAGTTCCTCAAAAGGTTAAACATAGAATTATCAAACAATCCCAGAATTTTACTCTTACGTATATAAAAACATATTTTCACACAAAAACATATACATAAATGTTCATAGCAGCATTATTCATAATAGCCAAAAAGTGGAAATAATCCAAATGTCCATCACCTGATGAACAGATAAATAAAACATAGTAAATAGCTATGATAAAATATTATTTGACAACAAAAAGGAATTAAGGATACAAACACTATATGGATGAACCCTGAAAACATTATCCTAAGTGAAAGAAGCCAGTCACAAAAGACCCCATCTTGCATGATTCCATTTATATGAAATGTTCAGAATAGGTAAATCCAAAGAGACAGAAAGTAGATCCGTGTTTGCCTGGGGCTGGAAGGAGGAGGGGGAGTGGGATTTGGGGGAGGTAAAAGCTAAGGGCTACAGGGCTTCTTTCTGGGGTGATGAGAACATTCTAAAAGTCGTGGTGATGGTTGCACAACTCTGTGAATATATTAAAAGTCATTGAATTGTACACTTTAAATGGGTGAATTGTATGTTATATGAATTATATCTCGATAAAGCTATTTCAAAAAGTATGCCAAGCAATTTCCTAGGTACTCAATACATAACAAATGTGAAATGCACATGGTATGAGCTTGATAAATACAATGCAAACACATAATGCCTCATTTACTTTGAATAAAGGGGAAAATAACTTTTAAAAGGAATATAAATGCATGTGAAATATAAAAGCCTAAATTAATGTGCTAATTAGGAATAAAATAACCATAACTAAAGCATATCACCACGTAGTATTGTACTGGGACATCACTAAGCAATACTGAAGTGTACACTTAGGCACAGCCTTCAGTGGCAATAATCTTTGGTAATATGCCCTTAAGTCATAGTGTTATTTAAACAGAAAGCGAAGGTCAGTATAAACTACACCTAAGAATCCAAGACAAAGAGCTACAATGACAGTTTATTGCATGAGAAACTGTGCCTCTATCTCTTTCCTGTCTTGGCTGTCATTATCCTGAATGGGTGTGATTTGCACACTTTCCCACCTCCCCCACAGGGTCACCCATAATGCAAGAAAACAGGAATCTTTTTTTTCCGTATCCAGAAATTAAGAAAAAAAATCAATGACATACTTCTGTAGTCCCTAACCTTTCCCATTCTCCTGTCATCCCCAGGAGACTGTCAATTCAAAGCCTAAGAGCTAACACAACCCCAGATTACTGATGGGCGTGGGACCACTAGAAGTCACCATCCCTGTCCTGTTCAAGTAATGTGTGAACAGACTGGGAAGAGACGCTGGCACCTACCAGAGCTTTCAGTGACTCAGGCTCTTAGCATTCTTGTTTAGGCTTGACATTGTGGATGGAGGAAGGGATCCTGGGGGAGCATGTTAACACAAAGGCAGTTTTGTGGAATGTTTCCGGCAGCAATCATCCATCTGGTCCACCAGCTCTGGGCAAAAGAGCTGGTGTTGTACCTATCCTAGTAAGGACCAGAACTCTGGGTGGAAAGCATGTGTGGGTGCATGAAAAGTTTACTTAAAAGTGATCACCAGCCTGCCCAACATGGTGAAACCCTGTCTTTACTGAAAATACAAAAATAAGCTAGGTGTGGTGGTGCATGCTTGTAATCCCAGCTACTTGAGAGACTGAGGTGGGAGAATCACCTGAACCTGAGAGGTAGAGTTTGCAGTGAGCTGAGATCGAGCCACTCTACTCCAGCCTGGGTGACAGAGCAAGACTCCACCAAAAAAAAGGCGAACTAGACCGGGTGTGGTGGCTCATGCCTGTAATCCAGCACTTTGAGAGGCCAAGGCAGGAGAACTGCTTGATGGCAAGACTTCGAGAGCAGCCTACAACATAGCAAGACCTCATCTCTACAAAAAATAAATTAGCTGGGCATGGTGACATACACTTGTAGTCCCAGCTACTTGGGAGGCTGAGATGGGAGGATCATTTGAGCCCAGGAGGCTGAGACTGCAGTGAGCCATGATCATGCTGTTGCACTTCAGCTTGGGTCATGTAGGAAGACCCTGCCTCAAAAAAAAAGAAAAGAAAAGAAAAAAAGAAAAATAAGAAAAAATGATTTCTTCCATTGTACATAGAGAAGTTATAAAGTAAGATGATGTATGGATAGAGACTATTTAAATCTTTTAACATGGAGAAGTACTCTATAACGTTCAGCATTTCAAAACACTACGTCAATGGGTGAAAATTGCGTGATTACTCAGAGATCTAGAAGGGATGTAACAATTTAGGGATATAAAGAAGTGACAGATTTAGAAAAAACATGGAGACTCAACTTGGAATTTAAGGTATGGAAAGAGAAATGACTCAGGCAATTGAAAAGATATAAAAAGAAAAATGGTCAGAACTAAATATGATACTTGCATAAGTAAGAAAACAAGATTAGTCAAGCTATGAAGAAAAGTAAGAATTACTCTTAGAACTGAGAAAGAAAATGAAAAAGGTATGCAAAACTCTCACTGATCAGATAATTTGAAGGGTAGCTGTTAATACCTAAATTAAAAAGAATAAATAGCGCTGAGACAAGAGAAAACCTTCAAAAGGACTCAAAAATTGTGTAAACTGTAAAGGTATGTATTACATTTGCAGGATGCATAAATAAATCTGTAAGAGGCTTAGAAGAGGAGTTTTAAAATGTAATTTCCCAACAAAAGGTCTTCTTATTGGGCTGGGCACGGTGGCTCACAACTGTAATCCCAGCACTGTGGGAGGCTAAGGAGGGCGGATCACTGGAGGCCATGTGTTCAAGACCAGTCTGGTCAACATGGAGAAACCCCGTCTCTACTGAAAATACAAAAATTAGCTGGGTGTGGTGGTGCATGCCTGTAATCACAGCTATTCGGGAGTCTGAGGCAGGAGAATTGCTTGAACCCGGGAAGCGAAGGTTGCAGTGAGCCGAGATCACACCACTGCACACCAGCCTGGGCAACAGAGTGAGATTCCATCTCAATAAAAAAAAAAAATTTTTTTTTTTAGGTGGTCTAATTGTTGCTGTTTCAGGGCAAAATTATCTCCAAAGTGTCAGACCTCGAGACCAGCCTGGGTAACATGGAGAAATCCTATCTCTACAAAAAAATACAAAAATTAGCTGAGCGTGATGGTGTGCACCTGTAGTCCCAGCTTCGTGGAAGGCTGAGGTGGGAGGATCACTTGAGTCAGGGTTGTTGAGGCTACAGTGAGCCATGCTCTATTGAATGGAATGCACCACTGCACTGCAGCCTGGGTGACAATCAAAAAACCCTCCAAAGGACAATGAATTATATGGCACATTTTCATTGAAAGTTGATTTTTTTTAATGTACTGCCTCTACCAGAGATGATATGCCTCTAAATTGCACAAGTAAAGCAAGTAGCTACAAATGAAAAATGTTGCTTAGTAATATTACTTATTTTTAGCTGTCCAGAAGTTTATTCACCTTATTTCCTAAGAAGCTCAGCAATTTTCTAATTTATCATCAACAACATTTAATTGAACACTCTTTCACATGTAATTGCTAGCTGCCTGTACTTGTAAAATAGGGCTGATAATATAGCGTCAACTAACCCAGGTTCAAGCCCCTGATCAGTCACTCATAAATAACTTTAAGCAAAGCCATCAAACCTTAGTTCCTATATCTCTATATAAAATGAAGGCCTTGAACAAAAAGAAATTGTATGATAATCTTAAATCCCTTATAGGTATGGTTGTTATTCTCTAAAGGATAATGATTTACTTAATCTGTGTAAGTTATTATTGCAATCTTGTCTTCGGAATGATTTTATAGTGTGCATTTTTTCACTAAAATGTATCGACAGCCTAGAATAATCCAAAATTACAGATACATAGTAGTAAGAGGAAAGAGAATAAACAGAATATGGCTTCCAAGGCAATATTTTTGCCTTTATATGAAGAAACGATTTGGATAGCATTTAAAAAATTTAAACACAGAAATTACACAAATAAGTCAGGTACAGTGGCTCATGCCTGTAATCCCAACATTTTGGGAGGCTAAGGCATAAGGATCACTTGAGGCCAAGAGTTCAAGATCAGCCTGGGCAACATAGGCCTCATCGCTACAAACAAATTAAAAATAAAAAAATTAGCCAGGCGTGGTAGTCCCAGCTACTCAGGAGGCTGATGCAGGAGAATCACTTGAGCCCAAAAGTTGGAGGCTGCAGTGCACTGTGATCATACCACTGCACTCCAGCTTGAGGCAGACTCTGTCTGAAAAAGGGAAAAAAAGAAATTATATAAAAATATACACTAGCAAATTAAAAATATATTAATAGCCAATTAATATTTTAAATAACCAATTAGTATTAATCATAGCTAACAAACTGCATAAATGTGTCAAATATGATGTGTTGGACATAGATGTTGGAAATAGATGCTTGGTGCAACAAAGAAAAATTAGCACTGAGACAAAGGATCTTTCAGCAACATAATTTTTACTTCCTGGACTGCAGGAAGTAAAAATTATCACTAGCCATCTTGCCACGAGAGTACAAAGAACAAAGGGAATACACATAAATATATTGCTTACGAATCTGGGGTTGTCCTTACTGCTGTGTCTGATCCCTACTGGCTGGAACCAGACCTCACAATCTAAACTAAAACTCGATTGGCTAACAACTTAAAACTTTTCTAAACAGGTAAAAGCAATGGAGAGTTGGGACATGCCTGTGAGCACGTCCAGCACAGATATCTTGGTTAAAGTACAAGGACATAGAATGTACTACGTGCCTGTAAGATGGCATGTCTCACAGCTGCATAGGACAGGGCTTCACAAAGTTAACAAGAAAGGAAACTTTAAAAAGGAACTTTTCTACTTCCCACATGATGTAACTTTCACAATGACACCATGACATTTATGCTATTATTATCCTTATTTTACAAATAAGGGAGGCTGGAGATATTAAGTAAATTATCCAAGATCACACAGATTGCAGGTGGTAGAGCCCAGGGCCTTTTACTGCCAAAATTGAGGTATTATTGTATATTGTTGGGATATTATTGTATATTAATGGGATATTATTGTAGATACTATCTTGTGATTTGCTTTTTAAATTTAACATGTCCTGACTATAATTCTTTGTCACACATTTACTTCAGTAGCTTCATTTTGAAGGACGGCAGGGTATTCTGTATACACGAATGCATTAATGCACTATAATTTATTTAAATGTTCCCCCATTGTTGGGCATTTAGACTGTTAACAGTTTTTTACTCCTCTTACACAAATTTTGGTAAATCTAATATTTAGGCTGGGTGCAGTGGCTCACGCCTATAATCCCAGTCCTTTGGGAGGCTGAAGTGGGAGGATTGCTTTAGCTCAGGAGTTCAAGACAAGCCTGGGCAACATAGTGAGAACCAGTACCTACCAAAATAAAAAAAAATTAATCAGGCATGGTGGCACATGCCTATGGTCCCAGCTATTCCAGAGGCTGATATAGGAAGATTGAGCCCAGGTAGTCAAGGCTGCATTGAACTGTTATTGTTCCAGTGCACACCAGGCTTGGTGACAGAGAAAGACCTTGTATCAGAGAGAAAAATATTAAATATTTCTTCCAAATTGAATTCATTCTAAGATATGCAACTACTCAAAAAGCCATATTTCTTCTTTTTTTTGGTTTTTTTGTTTTTTTGTTTTGAGACAGAGTACCACTCTGTCACCCAGGCTGGAGTGCAGTGGTACAATCTCAGCTCACTGCAACCTCTGCCTCCCGGGTTCAAGTGATTCTCCTGCCTCAGCCTCCAGAGTAGCTGGGATTACAGGAGCACCACCACACCTGGCTAATTTTTCTATTTTTAGTAGAGACAGGGTTTCACCATGTTGGCCAGACTAGTCTCGAACTCCTGACCTCAGGTGATCCGCCCGCCTCAGTGTCCCAAAGTACTGGAATTACAGGCGTGAGCCACTACACCTGGCCAAAAGCCATATTCTTAAGACTTAAAATGTATATATATATATATATATGTATATATATATATGGTGACTGTGTATTTTATGTTATTCTTTTCAATGTAGTCTTTAATACTTTGAGGTTTTTATCTGAAAGATTGTTGAACGTTTTGTTGGTTGTCATCAATAGTTCCTCTTGTGGTCTTAGTCTGCCACTTAAAAGAGAAATTCAAGTAAGTGAAGAGATATTTCAGTAGTTCCCAACAGATAAAAGAATAAGGGGAGGAATGTTTTGTTTTCCCCACTTTTTGTGGAAAATTACAGAAAGGAACAGAATAAGTGCCAGGAAGGAAATTGATTCCCTCCATTGGTGTAGAGTATTGGGACTGAACAACAAAGAAGAAAACTGAAACATTAAGGACAAGTATTTTGGTACCAAACATTCTTGTTTCTTAAAATTTTATTGTATATGTTTAAGATATTTATCATGTTTGTATATACATATGAATCATGAAATGGTTACTATAGTAAAATAAATTAACATATCTATCATCTCGCATAGATACCCGTTTTTTGTATGTGTGGCAAGATTTTTTTTCTTTTTTTTTTGAGATAGAGTTTAGCTGTTGTTGCCCAGGCTGGAGTATAGTGGTGCAATCTCGGCTCACTGCAACCTCTGCCTCCCAGCTCCCAGGTTCAAGCAATTCTCCTGCCTCAGTCTCCCAAGTAGCTGGAATTACAGGTGCCCATCACTACACCCAGCTAATTGTTGTATTTTTAGTAGAGACTGGGTTTGGCTATGTTGGGCAGGCTGGTCTTGAACTCCTGGCCTCAGGTGATCGACTTGCCTCTGCCTCCCAAAGTGCTGGGATTATAGGCGTGAGCCACTGCGCCTGGCTGACAAACATTTTTATATCTGGAAAAATCTAGCTATTTGGCCAAACATGTTTTAAAGTCCTGAATCGTCAGAATAAAGGTTCTTTGGGGAGGAACTGGGAATGGGACTTGACTGAGATGAAAGACAGAAGGGAAACTCCTCGGGTGGTAGAAATAACATATATTAAATCTAGATGATGGTCATGTGTATAAAAACTCATCTAGCTGTGTACTTTACAGTACATAAATGACACCTTTAAAGAAACAAACTCAGATAGTTGGCATCATGTAAACCAAACATTTAGGAACAACTGGACTTCCATTCTTCTCAGATATTTTATATATGTTTTACTATCATTTAAGCATTCCATATTTAAGCCATAAATACATAAACACAATAAGTCAAACTCTTGACAAACTGACAGAGTATTTTTTTTTCTTTTTCTGAATATTTGTTTGGATGAATCCACACTTCTTTTCAATCTCTCTCTTTCTCTCTTTTTTTTTTTTTTTTTTTTGTTTTTGAGACAGGATCTCACTCTGCTCAGGCTGGAATGCAGTGATGCAATAACAGCTTATTGCAGCCTTCTGAGTAGCTGGGACCACAGGCACATGTCACCACAGCTAGATAATTTTTTTTAATGTTTTGAGAGATGTGGGCTCCCTATATTACCTAGGCTGGTCTTGAACTTCTAGGCTCAAGCAATTGTCTCGTTTTAGCTTCCCAAAGTGCTAGGATTATAGGTGTGAGTCACCATGTACAGCCCCATTTTTTATATAACCAATCCCTAACAGTTGGACATTTAGATAGCCTCCAATTTTTTGCTAGGATTACTCCTGGCACATACATTTTTGAGTTTACCTTTAATTATTAACTGAAGAGAGATTCCTGGGAAGCTGCCTTTCAGTCATCTGAAGAAAGGGAGATGACATGCAAATTTTGCCAGCATGTATCTAGAAGTTAAACAGGGCACAACATGTCTCAACATAATAAGAGTTAGATCAAACACTGTTTAGGTCCCTTGGGCCACATTCGAATAAAGGACTCAGAATGTAGCATTCACTCATCTTTTAAAAATATTGGAGTCTGGAGTAACCCAAAAAAGAATAGTGAGTATCTCTAAATAGCCTACTTTTCCTAAGCATCCACAGGTCAGATTGCCCTCTCCAGAAACTCAATCTCAGTCTTTAAATTTTGAAAGATAAAACATAAAATTTGGGGACTTTTCCAGAATCTTAGGTACTTTAGAAAATGTTGACCTGGCCTGGTGTGGTTGCTCATATGTGTAATCCTATCACTTTGAGAGGCCAAGGAGGGAGGATTGCTTGAGTCCAGGAGTTGGAGACCAGCGTGGGCAACATAGTGAGACCCACACCTCCACCCACCCACATCTCTACAAAAAATAAAAATAAATTAGCTGGTCATGGTGGCATGCATCTGTAATCCCGGCTACACAGGAGGTTCAGGTGAGAGGATCACTTGAGCCTGGGACATTGAGGGTGCAATTAGTTCTGATTACATCACTGCACTTGCCTGGGCAACAAAGCAAGACACTGCCTCAAAACACACACACACACACACACACACACACACACACACACACACACACACACACAGAGGAAGTGTTGACCTAACTTTTGATAAAAGTTCGTCTGTCACTATCAGCTATGTTATGACACATAGACTGGGATCCTAGCTCTTTTTGACCCAGACTGTATTGTACAGGCAATATTTTATTATTATTTATTATTATTTTCTCACGTCATTCATTCATGGAAAGGCAATGTTTTTATACTGCTGAATAATTACTAGGATGCAGGTGTGTTTAACATAACAGACCTGCTTTCTTTCTGCCCTTTAAATACCCCCACTCCTTTTGTTTTCTAGAACACATATTTTGGTTGGCAGCAGGAAGGAAAACTTCAGCCTCCGTTTGCATCTCTCTAACCTCTCTGTATAATGTTGGAGACATCTGTTTGTGAACACAATATTGTAAGATATCTGTATTTTTGGTTGGAATCCAGTTCATCTGTTACAATTTAGTGATGCTCTAAGCTTGTACTTCTATCTCTTGGACCCTAAAATGACTTCATGTCTTGGCCAAGCTTCAGAGTTTCAACATCCACAGGCAGAGCCAGACTTTCTTATTCACCCTACCATGCTGGGCTGACACCAGCAGTTTCTAGGGCATGAAAAACATCCAAACTGGCAAACTTCAGAAAGAACAGGCATTTTTTTCCAAGCGTATTTTGTGACAAAAGGCCAACCTGTTCCCCTGATTAAAATATGCAGCGGAGGCTGGGCACGGTGGCTCTCACCTGTAATTCCAGCACTTTGGGATGCTGAGGCGGGATCACCTTAGGTGAGGTCAGGAGTTCAAGACCAGTCTGGCCAATATGGTGAAACCCTGTCTCTACTAAAAATATAAAAAATTAGCCGGGCATGGGGGTGAGTGCGTGCAGTCCTAGCTACTCGGGAGGCTGAGGCAGGAGGGTCACTTGAACCTAGAAGGCAAAGGTTGCAGTGAGCCAAGATGGAGCCATGCATTCCAGCCTGGCAACAGAGCAAGACTCTGTCTCAAAAAAAAAAAAAAAAAAAGGCAGTGGAGTTATTTTAGCTTCTGATATTTCCATTCTGAATAAAAGTTTATATTGAGAAAAAGGCAGAAAAAAAGAAGAATCCCATCAATTCTCCTTAGCTTAGTAATTGTAGGTGCTCTGAAGCTGATAACATTCGTCTGGAACATGGTAACCCTCACCCAGATAAATGCTTAGGATGCCAGTAGTCAAGCTTACACCTATCTCCTCCCCACAATCAGCCTGGCAGGAGACAATTCTCTGTGGAAACTAAATAGCCCCAGAAAAAAAGACCTACGAATACCAGCATTTATAGGTCCACCCAGGGACAAAAGCAGCATGAAGTCCCGTTCACTCTATGATGAAGCTCTTCAGCCACCAACCTTCTCTGGACCTTGGATTTCCAATCAGCTTGTTATTGCCATATCCTTTAACATGAACAGGCAGCCAAGGAACCAGACACTGAGAAAAGACTCAAACATGAAAGACAGAAACTAGGCTGGATGCAGTGGCTCACACCTGTAATCCCAGCACTTTGGTAGGCTGAGGCGGGCAGATCACAAGGTCAGAAAATCAAGACCAACCTGGCCAACAGGGTGAAACTCCATCTCTACTAAAAATACAAAAATTAGCTGGGTGTGATGGTGGGTGCCTGTAGTCCCAGCTACTTGGAGGCCGAGGCAGGAAAATCACTTGAACCCGAGAGACGGAGGTTGCAGTGAGCCAAGATTACACCACTGCACTCCAGCCTGGCAACAGAGCGAGACTCTGTCTCAAAAAGAAGAAAGAAAGAAAGAAAGAGAGAGAGAGAGAGAGAGAGAGAGAAAAAGAAAGAAGAAAGAAAGGAAGAAGAAAGAAGAAAGAAAGAAAACCAAAGCAAACAATGAAGGTTGGGTGCAGGGATAGGAGTTAGATAAGGAAATGGAAAGAAATATATTCAGAGAGTAGATGGAAAATTTAATGCCGACTCTGAACAGCCTCAGAGAAAGGAATCCATGTGGCACGTGCACAAAACAAGAATAATGGGACAATCAGAGAACAAGAACTGTTTCTTGGAAATTAAAACCTGGAAAGCAAATTCAGTAAAAGGGTTTGAAGACAGGGTTGAAGAAATCTTCCAGAAAGTAAGACACATAGACAGGGTACAGTAGCACCTGCCTGTAATCCCAACAGTTTGAGAGGCCAAGGCTGGAGGATCACTTGAGGCCAGGAGTTTGAGACCAGCCTGGCCAACATGGCAAAACCCTGTCTCTACTAAAAATGCAAAAATTAGCCAAGGATGGTGGCCCACACCTGTAATCCCAGCTATTTAGGAGGCTGAGGCAGGAAAATTGCTCCTACCTGGGAGGCAGAGGTTGCAGTGAGCTGACAGCATGCCACTGACTCCAGCCTGGGCAAGAGAGTGAGGCTCGCTTTCCCCTCCCCACCACCAGAAAAAAGACAAAGAGATGGAAAATATGAGAGAAAAGGTAACAAAATAAGATTAGTTCAGAAGTTTCAATATATGAACAATAGAATACGTCTCTCCACTCCAGAAAATGAACTGGAGAGAATTACGAAAAGCAAAAACAAAAACATCTTTATAGCAAGGTATATAATAATGAAGCTTCAGTAAATATATACAGATGTTTTAATAAAATATCTATATATTTTTATATATAAGGTAAATATATCTTATATAAGGGAATATATAAGATATGTCCTCTTACATATATAAGATATATATAAGGGGAATATCCTAAAAGCTTACAGGGAAGAAAACCAGATTCCATATAATGGATTGTAAATCTCAATGGCATCAACTTCTCCATAGTGAAACTGGAAGCTTAAAGCAGAGGAATCAATGCTTTTAATATCCTGAAGGGAAATTATTTTCAACCCAGAATTTTGTTCCTGATCAAATGTGAGGATAGATAGAATAAAGACCTTTTTAGCCATTCAATAATTTAGGCCACATGCAGTGGCTTAGGCTTGTAATTCCAGAACTTTGAGAGACCAAGGCAGGAGGATCCTTTGAAGCTAGGAGTGTTTGAGACCAGTCTGGGCAAATAGAGAGAACCTGCTGTCTCTACAGAGAAAAGAAAAAACTAGCTAGGTGTAGTGGCACATGCCTCCTAACTAGTCCCAGTTACTTGAGAGGCTGAGCAGGGAGGATCACTTGATCCTGGGAGGTTGATGCTGCAGTAAGTCATGATTGCATCACTGCACTCCAGCCTGGCAGCAAAGCAAGACCCTGTCTGGAAAAAAAAAAAAAAAAAAAAGAACTTAAAAGTTTCCATGAGAAACACATATACTAAAATTTTTCTCCTATATTTCCTACTGGAAGGTACATTGCCCAAGACCAGAGGACAAACAACTAAGAAAGGGGGAATTTTAGATGCACGAAATATAGGGTGTAACTCAGAAGAGTGGCAAAGGTTAGTGCTGGGATGACAGTGTACAAAAACCCGAGAAGGGCAATGATGCCTCAAGCTGAGAGGGCTCCCAGTACAGATTGGGGGATTCTGGGAGAGAAGTCACCAGAAAATTGTAAATCTGATGTGTCCCTGGTGTCTATATGTTGATAAGGCTATAGCAGAAATATTGGAGTATTTGGAAAACTAGGTAAGTAAAAAAGAAAAGCAAAGAAAAAGTAAGGCTTATAACCCACAAGAAGATACCAATTCACACCTGTTAGGAAGGAAAAAAAAAAACAGCAAACAACAAAAGTTGGCAAGAATGTGGAGAAACTGGATCATCGTGCATTGCTGATGAGAAGAAATATAAATTGGTGCAGTCACTGTGAAGAGCAGTTTGGAAGTTTCTCAAAAAATTAGATATAGGGCCGGGTGCTGTGGCTCACGCCTGTAATCCCAGTACTTTGGGAAGCCAAGATGGGGGTATCACCTGAGATCAGGAGTTCAAGACCAGCCTGGACAACATGGTGAAACCCCATCTCTACAAAAACACAAAAATTAGCCAGGCATGATGGCAGGTGCCTGTAATTTCAACTACTTGGGAAGCTGACGCAGGAGAATCACTTGAACCTGGGAGGTAGATGTTGCAGTCAGCCTGGGCAACAGAGTGAGAATCCATCTCAAAAAAACAAAACAAACAAAAAAATTAGACATAGAATTATCATACAATTCAGCAATTTCACTTCCATGTATATACTAAGAGAAAGCAGGAATTTGAACAGATATTTGTACACTCATATTCATAGCATCATTATTCACAGTAGTCAAAAGCTGAAACGACCCAGGTGTTCATCAACAGATGGATAAACAACATGTGGTATAAACAACATGTGGTATAAACAACATGTGGTATATATACAATAGAGTATTATATATTATTCAGCCATAGAAAGGAATGAAATTTTTTTTTTTTTTTTTTTTTTTTTTTGAGATGGAGTCTCACTCTGTCACCCAGGCTGAAGTGCAATGGCATTATCTTGGCTCACTGAAACCTCCACTTTCCAGGTTGAAGCAATTCTCCTGCCTCAGCCTCTCAAGTAGCTGGGATTACAGGCACATGCCACCATACCCGGCTAATTTTTGTATTTTTAGTAGAGATGGGGGTTTCACCATGTTGGCCAGGCTGGTTTCAAACTCCTGACCTCAAGTGATCCACCTTCCTTGGCCTCCTAAAATGCTGGGATTACAGGCGTGAGCCACCGCACCTGGCCTGAAAGGAATGAAATTCTGATAACATGCTACAGCATGTGTTACCGAAACACCAGGGGTTGAGTCTAGGTACTGCTGCTTGCTGCACAGAAAGCCAATCACTGAGATGATGATTATTACCATGGAAGATTATTGCCAAGGAAGAAGGATTTATTTAATCAGGTGCTGCAGCCAAGGATTGGGAGATCAGTCTCAAATCCACCTCACCGAACTGACTAAAATTACCGTTTTATATATCAGGGGAAAAAATGTAACAATGTGTTAGAAAATAGGAACTAGGAGGCTGGGCACGGTGGCTCATGCCTGTAATCCCAGAACTTTGGGAAGCTGTGGTGGGTGGATCACTTGAGGTTAGGAGTTCAAGACCAGCCTGAGCAACATGGTGAAACCCAATCTCTACTAAAAATACAAAATTACCCAGGCATGGTAGTGCATGCCTGTAATCCCAGCTACTCAGGAGGCTGAATCAGCAGAATTGCTTGAACCCGGGAGACAGAGGTTGCAGTGAGCCAATATCACACCATTGCCCTCCAACCTGGGTGACAAGAGCAAAACTTCATCTAAGAAAAAAGATAAGAGGAACTAGGGATAGGCAAGGAAGCAATCATGATGAATGAGGGAATTGGGCATCTCATTATCTGGAAGCAATGATCTGGTGAGTTTCAATTCTTTGATAACTTTTTTGAGAGGCCTGGAGGTCACTTCCCTAGGAAAGAATGCAGATATAAGTTTCGAACTTTAAGACCAGAA
Organism: Alouatta palliata; assembly: GCA_004027835.1. Lineage (NCBI taxonomy): Eukaryota > Metazoa > Chordata > Mammalia > Primates > Atelidae > Alouatta > Alouatta palliata. The sequence continues at coordinate 8,061 of PVKV010012236.1, read as the reverse complement.
GGGTCAATATCTATGTAATTATCCAAAAAAACTGTCTATGGGACTATTGGGTCGATTTCACATGCATGAGCCTTGAAAACATTATGCTAAGTGAAATAAGCCAAGACACAAAAGATAAATATTGTGTAATTCTGGTTATGTGAGGTATCTAGAATACCAATTCATAGTACATAGAATAAAGATTACTGGGGCTGAGGGAGGGATGAAAATGAGGAGTTATTGTTTAATGGGTACAGAGTTTCTGTTTGGGATGATGAAAAAGTTCTGGAAATGAGTGGTGGTGATGCTTGTACAATACTGTGAATTTACTTGATGCCACTTGGCCTCTGTCTCTACAAAAAATAAAGAAATTAGCCAGGTATAGTGGTACATGCTCATGGTCCCAGCTACTTGAGAGGCTGAGGTATGATGATTACTTAAGCCCAGGAAGTTGAGGGTGCAGTGAGCCATGATTATGCCACTGCACTCCAGCCTGGGCAGCAGAGCAAGACCCTGTCAAAAAAAACAAAAACAAAAACCACCTAAAATGATATATTTTATTTTATGTGTATTTCACCACAATGAAAGAAAAACTAAAACTAGTAAAAGGAAGACACAGTGGTCATCTGGGGGGTTTAAGAAATTAAGATATCTCCTGAGTTTTTAATTTGCAAAATGTGATGACATTGCATGAGTCAGACAAAATAATTTTGTAGGCGTATGGGCTGTCAGTGGAGACTTCTAGAGAGATATGCTAGCAGGCAATTATGATGGAGGAAAGGCTGGGATTGAAGAAATCCAGATTCTAATCATTCTTTAAACCACTTTCTAACTCATGTCTTACATTTTCCCAATCTGTAAAGGGGAATGAGTAATAGCTGCTAGCGCAATCTCTCAAAAGTGTTGAGGCAAAGCCCACGCTGGTTACTTGGTGCATTCTGCATCTTGAAAGATCTTACGTGGTCTTCACATCTGATGTCATTATATTGGGTTAGTTGGTAAAGAAAGTGTCTTCGTGAGTCTTTTGCTTAAAAAACATAAAGCTATTCTTTTGCCCCATATAGAGAGAAAGAAATTGTTGTGTTTGAGTGGTGGAAGTTTTATTGAATAAGAATCAGGCTGTTGACTCCCATAGGCTTTTTCTAGTATTTAAAATGTTCTTTGTTAGTAAGAATCCCGCTTTACTCTTACTATTAGAAAAGATACTTGGATACCCAGAGAATCATTCTTCAAAGTTCTAATGAGATGACAATCTTTCTTCTTTTTTTTTTTTGAGACAGAGTCTCACTCTGTCAGCCAGGCCGGAGTGCAGTGGCACAATCTCAACTCACTGCAATCTCCACTTCCTGGGCTCAGAGCGATTCTCCCACCTCAACCTGCTGAGTAGCTGGGACTACAGGCACACATCACCATGCCTGGTTAATTTGTGCATTTTTAGTAGAGACAGGGTTTCACCATGTTGGCCAGGTTGGTCTTGAAATCCTGAGCTCAAGTGATTTGCCCACCTTGGCATCTCAAAGGGCTGGGATTACAGGCGTGAGCCACTGTGCCCAGCTGAGATAACAATCTTCTTAAACTTGTTGAGCCTCAGTTTCTTTATCTGTAAAATAAGGATAAAATCTGCATCATCTACTTGACAGGCTTTTTGAGGATTCAATGAGATCTTTATGTTCATTTATTCTCAGTAAATATTCATGTATGCTTATCAGTTATGCTGATTGCTGGGAATGTAATGGTCAAAATAAAAAAAAAAAAAAAAAACATGGTCCACACCTTCCTAAAGCCTCCAGGTAAGGGAGTTAGATTATGTATGTAAGCACACAGAACAGTAGTTCTTGGAACATTAGTAGATGTCAATAAATATTAGTTCCTTAACTCTGATGGTTAATTTTATGTGTCAGTGTGACTGGACCACAGAGTGCCCAGATATTTGGCTAAATATTCTTTCTGGGTATGTCTGTAAGGGTGTTTCTGGATGAGATTAGCATTTGAATCAGTGAACTGAGTACAGCAGATTGCCTTCCCCAGTGCAGGTGGGCATCATCCCATCCATTGAGGGCCTGAATAGAACAAAAAGGTGGAGGAAGGGGGAATTTTCTTTCTCAGCCTGACTGCTTGAGCTGGGACATTGGTTTTCTCCTGCTCTTGCACTACGATTTATACCACTAACACTCCTGATTCTCAAGCCCTTGGACTTGGATTGGAAAAACACTACCAGCTTTTCTGGGTCTCCAGCTTATAGACAGCCCATCATAAGATTGCAGCTTCCACAATCATAGGAGACAATTTCTATAATAAATCTCTCTTTTGGCCAGATGTGATGGTTCATGCCTATAATCTCAACACTTTGGGAGACCAAGGTGGGTGGATCACTTGAGGTCAGGAGTTTGAGACCGGTCTGGCCAATATGGTGAAACCCGTTTCTACTAAAAATACAAAAAAAAATTAGCCAGGCTTGGTGGTTCGTGCCTGTAGTACCAGCTACTCAGGAGGCTGAGCCAGGAGAATTGCTTGAAGCTGAGAGGCAGAGGTTGCAGTGAGCTGAGATCATGCCATTGTACTCCAACCTGGGTGACAGAGCAAGACTTTGTCTCAAAAATAAATTAAATAAATAAGTAAATCTCTCTCTCTCTCAATACACTAACCTTTGAGATAAGAACCCTCAAGTCACTCATGCAGCTGTGAGTCAATACCCTGAAATCAGCAAGAAACCAGTTGTAACCCGGTTCCTTATTTAGTAAGGTTATGTTGCCCATATTTACAACTCTAGACCACTGCTAGCCATACTGTAAGCATACGAGTCAGTTTTCTGCCCTGTAATACAAAACTTGAGAGGGAGCAAATCACTCTATTTGTCTTTCCCAGAGAGCTTGGAAATGTAATATTATGTCCAGAGCATAAGGGATTCAAAAGTTTACCAAAGTCCTGGGAACTTAAACTGTAGGCAAAGATAATATTGCTGTTCGTCATTGTCTACTTATTTTCTATTTAAAGAGTTTTATCTTCTTAGTATAGGGGGTTGGTTTAATAGAGTGTCAGGGGAAATGTCTAGTGAGTGTATTGATTGACTGTAGGATGATAAATGTGGGCAACTTATCTCCTAATCTTCCTCCAGTTTTGCCTAGCTGAGGGTGAATAAAATTATTTTTAATATAGCCAAGAAGTCTTTTTTTCTTTCCCTTGGGATTCTACATGTGCCTGGATGACGCTTCTCTCCACCACCCCCACCAAGAAAGAGTAAGAATTTGTAGATGGGCACCAGGTAGAAGATATTTCAACATATGGTACTTTATGCCCAAATGTAGAGTTTTATCATTTCATATGAACAATTAAGTTATGCCAGAGTAGTACTTAAGGAAGGAAACCAAGAAAGACATATGCTATTTACACACCAAATATACCCACATTTTACCAGAAAAGAAGATGACCATACTACCTCATGCCTTCTGGGGAAAGAACAAGGACCTTCATGATCAAGGGCAATAAAAGGTTTCTGATGCATTGTACACATTTCTTTTTTCTTTTTTTTTTTTTTTTTAATTTGAGACAGGGTCTCGTTCTGTCACCCAGGCTGGAATGCAGTGGCACAATCATAGCTTATAGCAGCCTCAAATTTCTTGCTCAAGTGATCCTCCTATTTTTTCCTCTGGGATAGCTGGGACTGCAAGCATGTACCACCATGTCTGGCTTTTAAAATTTTTTTTGAGAGACAGAGTCTTGCTGTGTTGCTCAGGCTGGTCTCAAACTCCTAGGCGTAAGCAATCCTTCTACCTTGGCCTCCCAAAGTGTGGAGATTATAGGCATGAGCTACTACATCCAGCTGCATTGTACACATTAGAAGCAACCTAATGGGACAGGAAGAAGATGAGACTATTTAATGAAGCAAATTTATGTCAGATTTCACTCTTGGGTATGAAATATTTCTGAAAAAGAAAAAGTTTGTGCAAAACACAGCACTCTTATTATTGCACATTTCCTCCCTTTTGCTTGCTCAAGACAAATGCAGTGCTGAAAAGGTTTTTACTCTTATGCTCTAACAAGAAGTGTACTTCTGTCACATCCAGAATGACTGATAATGGTCAGGCCTATCCATTACTTCATTCAAATAATAGGGTTTCCTTGCTTTTAAGGTCACTTGAGCTATAATGTTGTTATTGTCCTTTCTTCTGCTCTGTAGTCTCATTTTCACAGAGGATTGGTAGGGTGAGAAAGGGGTATGGGACAGCACTCAGTCATGGGCAAAATGGCACTGTCACCAGTTTCGCCAAAGTCCTGAATCTCCTTGCTACTGACAGACACGCATATGACAGTGGGTTTAGTCGGGGCAAGTAGCTTGGGTTTCAATATGGATTAAACAATAGCAACACAACAACAGAAACCCGTTCTTGGGCTGGGCGTACTGGCTCATGCCTGTACTCTTAGCATTTTGGGAGGCTGAGGCAGGTGGATCACCTGAGGTCAGGTGTTCCAGATCAGCCTGGCTAACACGGAGAAACCCTGTCTCTACTAAAAATACAAAAATTAGCTGGGCATGGTGGCACGTGCCTGTAGTCCCAGCTACTCGGGAGGCTGAGGCAGGAGAAGTGCTTGAACCCAGGAGGCGGATGTTGCAGTGAGCCAAGATCGCCCCATTACACTCCAGCCCGGGTGACAGAGCAAGACTCTGTCTCAAAAAAATAAAAAATAAAAATAAGAAATCCATTCCTGGATATTTTTTCTTACAGTTAGAAACTCAGGTGGAAAATACTAGTTTTGTGCCTGGCCACCACCTTTTTATTAGATTGAAACAAGGCCAGGTATGGTGTCTCATGCCTGTAATCCCAGCACTTTGGGAGGCCCAGGCAGGAGGATTGCTTGAAGCCAGCAGTTCGGACCAGCCTGAGCAACAAAGCAAGACCCTGTCTCTACAAACAATGAAGTAAAAAATAAACTGAAATATACCACACTGTGGCTCACATTTGTGATCCCAGTTACTGAGAGACTGGGGTAGGAGGATCACTTGATCCCGTAAGTTCGAGATCTATGGTTGGAACACTACACTCCAGCTGGGAAATAGAGCAAGACCCTGTCTCTAAAATACACACACACACACACACACACACACACACACAACCATACAGGACTCTGGTTCTCTCCTAAGTCCAGCTGTTATCACTATGTAACTATGTGACATTGAACAAGGCACCACATCTCCTGGGCCTCTGCTTATCTATTTGTATTAATATATGGCTACAGCATCTCTAATGTCATATTCAATTAAATAAGTATCTATCTGTCCTGAAACAAGTCTACACGACAATGTCTGTTGGCCTGCTGGTCACTTTGTCACACATTTAGACTTCTTCACAATTTCTTGTAGGCCTGAAGCAAAGCATGTTAGCTTAACGTATTTAACTCCAGGATGTCTTTTCCCAAGAAATACAAGGCTTGGCCAGGCGCAGTGGCTCACACCTGTAGTCCCAGCATTTTGGGAGGCTAAGGTGGGTGGACCACTTGAGGTAAGGAATTCGAGACCAGCCTGGCCAACATAGTGAAACCCCATCTCTGCTAACAATACAAAAATTAGCAGAGTGTGGTAACACATGCCTGTAATGCCAGCTTCTAGGGAGGCTGAGGCAGGAGAATTGCTTGAACCCAGGGGGCAGAGGTTGCAGTGAGCCGAGATTGCGCCACTGTATTCCAGGCTGGGCAACAGAGCAAGACTCCATCTCACAAAAGAGAAGAAGAAGAAAAAATAAAAAATCCAAGGTTTTGGCTTAATAGGTTTTCTTAAGTTTTCAATTTTGTAATGTTTCAAAACTTCAGAAAAGTTGCAGGTACAGAACAATGAAGGTAATTCACTTAGGTAAGTAATTCACTTAGATTTACCAATTGTTAACATTTTGCTACATTTATTTTCTATTTTTCTATTCCCTTCCTTAATATATACATTGCTGAACCATTTGAGAATTTATTGCAGACATCATGACACTTCATCCCTAAATAGTCCCTAAATATAGCATTTATTTCCTAAGAAAAGAGACATTCTTCTACATAACCACAATACAACTACTTGAAACTTTTAACAATGATTTAACACTATTATCTAAAGTATATTTTATGTACTCAATAAAGAGATTTATATATTCGAATTGCCCCAGTTGTCCCAATAATGTGTCCCAATAATGATTGATATGGTTTGGATGTTTGTCCTCCCAAAATCTCATGTTGAAATGTGATTCTCCCTGTTGGAGGTGGGGCTTGATGAGAGGTGATTGGATCTTGGGGGCAGATCCCTTATGAATGGTTTAGTACCATCCCCTTAGTGATGAGTGAATTTTTGCTCAGTTGGTTCACATGAAATCTGGTTGTTCAAAAGAGTGTGATGCCTCCCACTTCATGCCTTGCTCCCACTCTTGCCACATGACATCCCTGGTCCCACTTTGTCTTCTGCCATGATTTTAAGTTTCCTGAGTCCATGATCAGGAGCAAATGCTGGAGTCATGCTTATACAGCCTATACAGGCTGCAGAACTGTGAGCCAAATAAACCTCTTTTCTTTATAAATTACTTCAGTTTCAGGTATTCCTTTATAACAACACAAAAATGGCCTCATACAATGTCCTACGTTGTTTTATTTTATTTTATTATTTATTTTTTTGAGACAGTCTTCATCTGTCATCCAGGCTGGAGTGCAGTCGCAAGATCTTGCCTCACTGGAAGCTTCATCTCCCGGGTTCAAGCGATTCTCCTGCCTCAGACTCCTGAGTAGCTGGGATTATAGGCACCTGCCACCACACCCAGCTAATTTTTGCATTTTTAGTAGAGATAGGGTTTTGCCATGTTGGGCAGGCTGGTCTCGAACTCCTGACCTCAAGTGATCTATCGGCCTCAGCCTCCTAAAGTGTTGAGATTACAGGCATGAGCCACCATGCCTAGCCAATGTCCCAGGTAGTTTTATTTATTTTTATCTTTTGTATTCCAGAATCCAATCAAGGATTATTTGTTGCATTCAATTTTGATTTTTTCCTTTCCTTGAGCTATAATTCCCCAGGCTTGTTTGTTTGCTTTTCATGGTATTGACATTTTTTGAAGCATTTAGGCCAATTGTTTTGCAGAATGTCCCTCAGCTGAAATTTGGCTGTGCCCTAATGATCAGATTCAGGTTAAGTATTTTTGGAAGGAATATCATATGGTACTGCTGTGTTCTTCTCAGTGTATCACGTCCAGAGGCAAGTCATGTAACTGGTGGTAATAAGTTTGATCATTTGGTTAAGGTGGTATTTGCCAAATGTCTGCAAAATTAAAGTACCATGTCCCTTTAAAATTAATAAGTAATCTTGGATGGGACACTTTGAAACTTGGTTAATATCTTGTTTCCCAAAGATTTTGACATCCATCATCAGTGGTGGTTGTAAGGTTACTATGTTTTCATTGCTCTTGACAAAGGTGAGTTGGGATAATCAACAGATCTCTGGCAGAATGCAGGAAGAATCAGTCAGTGTGGACTTCCGGCCACAGGATAACCCTGGGGAGTGTGTGTGTGTGTGTGTGTGTGTGTGTGTGTGTGTCTGTGTGTGTGTGTGTGTGTATGTGTGTGTATGTTTATAATGGAGGTGCTGAAGTAATTTGAGAAGGTAAAGTGAGCTGGGGGCAGTGGCTCATGCCTGTAATCCCCACACTCTGTAAAAATAAATAAATATATAAATAAAATAAATTAGCCAGGTATGGTGGTGCATGTCTGAAGGTCCAACTATTCAGGAGGCTGAGAAGGGAGGATCACTTGAACCCAGGAATTCGAGGTCTGAGTGAGCCAAGATCATGCCACTGCACTACAGCCTGGATAACAGAGCAAGACCCTGTTTGGAAGAAAAAAAAAGAAGGTAAAGTGACATGTTGTTAAAATTTTTTTTTTTTTTCTTTTTTTTGAGACAGAGTTTCACTCTTGTTACCCAGGCTGGAGTGCAATGGCGCGATCTCGGCTCACCGCAACCTCCGCCTCCTGGGTTCAAGCAATTCTCCTGCCTCAGCCTCCCGAGTAGCTGGGACTACAGGCACGTGCCACCATGCCCAGCTAATTTTTGTATTTTTAGTAGAGACGGGG
>PVKV010012235.1:0-66641 GCA_004027835.1 Alouatta palliata | reverse complement strand
TATATATATGTATACATATGTATGCATACATATGTAAGTATACGTATATAAAGTGTATATATATATACAAAGTATATATGTAAAGTATATAATTATATAAAGTATACACGTATATTTTACTTCTGGTCACTTTCTAATTTAAGCCTAAGCTTACATATCAGTTTCTTAGGTGAGCCTTACATTCCTCCTCTGAGATTGATCTCTAATTATTTCTGTAACTATCCTTATTTCAACCTTTTATTATTGCGATTATTGATATGTAGATACGTTTTATTTGTCATTATTATTATCATTTATTTGTTATACTCACAAAGAAGTTGCACACATACTGCATTTGTTTTTACCCAGGTTTATTGATTGTTGACATTTCCTCCTTTTTGTTTTACCATTTTTGCTCACTTTCCCTCTGTGTATGTGTGTGTGTGTACGTATATACACACAGTCACCTATATTTTGTTTAGTACTTTATACGTATTCTTTACATAGAGAATGTTTTGTTGTGTATATATACATAGACAGTATTACACATATGTGCTGTTGGTCCCATTTCTTTCAAATATTTTAATACATCAGCTACTCATCCAATGCACGCACGCGCACACACACACACACACACACACACACACACAATGTCACTATGTTAGTTCCCTTAATATTTACCATGTTGTTAATTATTTAAGTATACTTTCATATAAAACTAGCCTCATATATCATTCTTTCCATTCTTTTTAAAAACTCTTTCAGGACTATATTAATTCATCCTGCAAATCTGTGATTTGAAACACTGTCAGTTGTCTGTGAAAAGATATTTTTATTTGACTTCAGCAGTTACAATTCACACATAGTCTGTTCATTTGAAATTGAAAAATCATGCTTCCTGAAGCCTTCTCAATATACATGTACTTAGAAATATTTCCCTTGCTGTTAAGCCGTCTTTGAACTGCCACAGATATTTTGACCTTTATGCTCACTCATGCGCGTCACATGCTAGGCTCTGTAAACTGACATAAGCACATGCTGTTGCTCTTCCACAGCACTCAATAAGTGATGTGCAAATAATTTCTTTTATTTCTTAAATTCTTCTTATAAGTTAGATGAGAAAGTGTTGTTCCACTCATATTCTCTGGTTAAGATTTCCTTTTCAAGGTAAAGGTAAATAATCATTTTGGTGGTTTTTTTCAACTTCTGCCATCATATCTTGCTTACTCTCTTTCCCTCGACATAAAGTTCTTAGACTAGCACAGGTAGCTTACTTTCATACACACAACACACCTGGCATCTGGGAAGCTGGGAAACTACAAAAATTAATTTGGTTGCCTCAACCTCCTTGAGAATGGAAAATGTGAACTAGAGGCATTTGAAAATATTGACAGGTATGAAAGATTATATTCAGAATCTCTGGATTAATATCTTATGTATGGAAACTTTTAATGTACATTTCAGGCCAATTTCTATTGCAGTAACAGGTACACAGTGTACTACTGTGAATACCAAAATTTACATGAAGAATATACGTGCACTTACTTCTAAGAAATTTGTTGTAAGTAGGGTAAAGAGCCTTGAGCTAAGTTTTGAAAGAGGACTAAAAATGAATTCACAGAATATGAGTCAGGGGAGGTCATTGAAGACAGTAGGAAAAGGTTGATTTATTCAAATGTAAGAAGGAAAGAGAGTAGGCTACACATAAGAAAACACAGATCAAACCTTACTCTTGGCAGTAAAATCAATCTTGTACTTTTTATTGTACTTTAGGTTCTGGGGTACATGTGTGGATCATGCAAGATTGTTGCATAGGTACATACATGGCAATGTGATTTGCTGCCTCCCTCCCTCCTTCACCTATATCTGGTATTTTCCCCATGTTATCCCTCCCCAACCTCCCCATCCCCGCTCTGTGCCTCCCTGGCCACCCCAACAGACCCCAGTGTGTGATGCTCCCCTCCCTGTGTCCTTGTGTTCTCATTATTCAACACCTGCCTATGAGTGAGAACATGCAGTGTTTGATTTTCTGTTCTTGTGTCAGTTTGCTTAGAATGGTGGTTTCCAGACTCATCCATGTCCCTACAAAGGACACAACCTCTTCGTTTTTTATGGCTGCATAGTATTCCATGGTGTATACACGCCACATTTTCCTTGTTCAGTTTATCATCAATGGGCATTTGGGTTGGTTCTAGGTCTTTGCTATTGTAAACCGTGCTGCAATGAACATACATGTGCATGTGTCTTCATAATAGAGTGATTTATAATCCTTTATCAAATGGAATTTCTATTTCTAGGTCCTTCAGGAATCGCCACACTGTCTGCCACAATGGTTGAACTAATTTACACTCCCATCAATAGTGTAAAAATGTTCCTATTTCTCCACATCCTCTCCAGCATCTGTTGTCTCCAGATTCTTTAATGATCACAATTCTAACTGGTGTGAGATGGTATCTCAATGTGGTTTTGATTTGAATTTCTCTAATAACCAGTGCTGCTGAGCATTTTTTCATGTTTGTTGGCCTTATGTATATCTTCATTTGAAAAGTGTCTGTTCATATCCTTTGCCCACTTTTGGATGGGTTTGTTTTCTTTCTTGTAAATCTGTTTTAGTTCTTTGTAGATTCTGGATATTAGCCTTTTGTCAGGTGGGTAAATTGCAAAATATTTTTCCCATTCTGTTGGTTGCCAGTTCACTCTAATGATTGTTTCCTTTGCTCTGGAGTTTATTTACGTCCCTTTTGTCTATTTTGGCTTTTGTTGCATTGCTTTTGGTGTTTTAGTCATGAAGTCCTTGCCTATGCCTATGTCCTGAATGGTATTGCCCAGGTTTTCTTCCAGGGTTTTTATGGTATTAGGTCTTATGTTTAAGTCTTTAGTCCATCTGGAGTTAATTTTAGTGTAAACTGTCAGGAAGGGGTCCAGTTTCTGCTTTCTGCACATGGCTATTCAGTTTTCCCAACACCATTTATTAAATAGGGAATTCTTTCCCCATTGCTTGTTTTTGTCCTGTTTGTAAAAGATCAGATGGTTGTAGATGTGTAGCATTGCCTGTGAGGTGTCTGTTCTGTTCCATTGGTCTATGTCTCTGTTTTGGTACCAGTACATGCTGTTTTGATTACTGTAGCCTTGTTGTATAGTTTGCAGTCAGGTAGCGTGATACCTCCAGCTTTGTTCTTTTTGCTTAGGATTGTCTTAGCTATGTGGGCTCTTTTTTGGTTCCATATGAAGTTTAAGGTGGTTTTTTCCAGTTCTGTGAAGAAAGTCATTGATAGCTTGATGAGTATCAACCTTGTACTTTTTAAATCATTTATGTCCAGTGTTCAAATAAGTGTCGGTTTTGTTTTTTTCTACACAACTTCATTATGCCTGACTGTGGACACTTTGAACATCCTGCTTTCTTGCAGTCTTGATCTTCATAGAAAGATTCTACCCATTGCATTACTGGAAGAGAACAGAAAGTGTTACAGTTTATTTATTTATTTACAAAAAACACTCTTTAAACGGTGTACATAGTACATATTCATTACAGAATTAAAAGGATACAAAATTCCTAACGATATTCGTTAAAAAGATATAAGATCTCTAGTGATATTCTTATTCTCTATATAGAAAATTACCTTCTCAAGAATATTGTACTTCGGTCATGTACAATATTCTTCTGTTCATGGATTTTGTTCACAATCAATATTTTGTGAAGTAACCAGCCCCAAATCTCAACTACTTCTTCCCTGCAACCTTGGCAACCAAAGCTTCATATTTCCTAATTTTAACTTTTTTCTCCCCAGATACTTCACCCTCTACATCAGTCATGACTCATATGAATGCAAAAAATGGATTTAGAAATCCTAGCAGTTTCTATCACTCAACAAAACAGTTTATTTCATGGGTAATGCTTTTATTGGTATGAAGAATTGAATGTAACTCATATATGCTCTAAAGTTTTGTAACATGGTTTAATTTTAGAAGAGAAAAAAAACACAATGATCACACATGCTAGGCATTAGTTGACTTTTATAAAGTGTCCCTATATACACTGGTGAAAGAAGGTTAAAGAACGTTAGGCTATTACACTGAGCAGGAATCAATTTAATTTTCTCCAGTTTCCACTGTGTTTTTTCTTCATTTTCCCTTTTGAATTGATAAAAATTTCTTCTTACCCTTTTCACTTGTGTAAGTATTTTTATAAGATGGCATGAGTTTCCTGATCTCCATCTCTGAAAATGGAGTTTGAGCTAATAGATTAAAATTTTAGAATTCCTGCATTGCCTATAAATAACAATACATTTTATAACTTAAAATCTAATTAACTATTGTGATAGGTTATTATTATTACCATTTTTATTAAAGCATGAGGTATTTCTACCCTTTAAACATTATTGAGGTTTGTTTCATGGCTTACCAAAAAGTCTATTCTAAAGAATGTTCCATGCTATTTTTAAAATTTTATATTTATTTAAATTTTTAAGTTGTGTTGATTTATGGGTATAAGTGCAGTTTTCTGACAGGGATGCATTGTGTAGTCATGAAGTCTGGGCTTTCAGTGTTGCTTTCACACACAGTGTACATTGTACACATTAAGTAATTTCTCATCTGTCAGTCCCCTTCCACTCTCCTCCACTTCCAAGTCCCCAGTGCCTAGTATTTCACTCTCTATGTCCATGTGTACATATTGTTTAGCTCCCACTTATAAATGAGAAAATGTAGTACTTGACATTACTTTTTCTGAGTTATTTTACTTAACGGTTCCAGTTCCATCCATGCTGCTGCAAAAGACACCGTTTCATTCCTTTCGATAGCTGAGTAGTATTCCATTGTGTGTGTGTGTGCGTGTGTATATATACACACAGAATATATACATTGTATATATACACACACACACACATATATATGACACTAATACACACCACTTTTTAATATCCAGTTATCAATTGACAGCCACTTTGGTTAATTCCATACCTGTTATTGTAAATAGTGTTGCAGTAAACATATGAATGCTGATGTATTTTCTTATATAGTGATTTATTTTGAGGGGAGTAGATACCTAGTAATTTCATTGCTGGATAAAATGGTAATCTATCTTTATTTCTTTCAGAACTCTCCGCACTGTTTTCTATAGAAATTGTATTATTAATAATTCACATTCCCTCAAACTGGATTAAGTGTTTCTTTTTCTTGGCATCCTCATCAACATCTGTTGTTTATTTATTTATTTATTTAGGTAATAGGTTATTCAACAAGGATGGAGAACTTCTTTGTCCCTGGATACAAACCGACTTCAAATTTTATATGTTTTTATGTGTAGTAGTTTTCTAAAGAACTATGAAATAAACTATTGTTTTAATATTTAGGATTTTCCAGACTATATAAACCAAATTATCTATTCCATGAGAGAACAGAGCATTGAAGAAGATAATGTAGAACTGAGATATAGAATTTCTAGATTCACATCTGGATTTTATTACTTAAGAGCCTTCTGATATTGGCAACTTCCTTACCATACTCCTTCAAATATGGTGCTGATATGAAACGAAGATAATTACAACACATCTTATGAAAATACACTAACATTTTTAAAAGTTTAAAATCTGGAATAGTTTTTTGACTGAAAACCTCAGAAACAAGGAACATAGTTGAGGCTACAGAGAGAAAAACTTAAAAATGCGCTGGTTGTGAAGGATTCTGTGGTTAGGCAATTCTTACACTGTTATAAAGAAATATCCGAGTCAAGTAATTTATCAGAAAAATCATTTAATTGGCTCACATTTCTGCAGGTTGTACAGGAAGCATACATAGCACCAGCACTGCTTCTAGGAATGCTTCAAGAAGCTTACAATCATGGTGGAAGGCAGAGGGAGCAGGCATGTCACATGGCAAAAAGAAAAAACAAGAAAGAGATGGGAGTAGGTGCCACACACTTTGAAACAACTAGAATGCACGTCGACTCAGAGCGGGAGCTCACTTATCACCAAGGGGATGAGCCAAGCCATTCGTAAGAGATTCACCTCCATGATCCAAATACCTCCTACCAGGCCCCACTCCAACACTGGAGACCATATTTTGACGTGAGATTTAGAGGGTATACCTATTCAAATCATATCAGACTCCTAAGGTGTGGGGATTTTGAAATCTTTATTTTTTTGGGTGTTCCACAGTGTTCTTTGTAATTTAATATATATGTTTATTTTTAAAATGTGCTATAGTAAGCATATATTTAAGCTACATTTTACCTAAGAAAATCTTGAATGTTGCTTCATTGTTATTTGATATTGAATATTGCTGGAGAAAAGCCTATTGATAACCTATGTTTTTCTGCTAGTATAACACAGTTTTTCTAAGTTCACTGACTGTAAAGATCTCCATTCAAAGTTCAACGACAGGATAGAACAATGCAACTTCTTTAAAATTAAATATTAAGTGCATCAAAACAAAAGAAAAATAGAGTAATGGAGCCAGCACCAATATATACAACACTCAAAATTTGTACTTTGCAAATAAGTTCTCATATTTACTAGTAATAATGTGAAAAAAATTAATGTTAGAGATGCAGTCGAAGACTCCCTCTTAAGTGTGAATTGTTCTGCAATTTGTGTTTGATTTTTTTTTAATTAAGCTTTATACTGAGAAAATTTAATTAAACTTTATATTGAGAAAGTTTCCATACTTAAGTACAATTCTATATGTTCATATGTTCATTGCGTATGTGAGTTCCATCATCTGTGAATTGTTCCTTATGTACATTTTGATGTTGCTTTCTGTTTCCTTTATTAAATTTTGGAAAATCTTATATAAAAGGATATAACAATGAAGATTATTTGCATTTTATATGTTTTCCAAGTACTATTTCTATTATTTTTATGTGTTTTTAGTCTCATTTAAGTTGTATGTGTTTTTAGTTATGTAATCATAATAATCAACCTTGTTTTCTCTGTGATTTAGGAGACAATTACTGGGCACATTAGAAAGAGATTCTTGTGATTTCACACTGACTGGAGCCTCAGCTAGGATGGTTTGAAAGGCTTGAGCTCCAAGTCCCAGAGCCTTCATTCACATCTGATATTTGTACTAGATAACCCAAAGCTACATTCAGCTGAGGCTGTTGAACAGAGTCTGGGGAGGAGTGTGGACTCTCCTTATGCCTTGAGTTCCCATGTGCTATGTCAGGTTCTGAGAGGCAGTGTTCCAAGAGGAAGTAATATGAGAACCAGTGTTCTAAGAGAGCCAGGGAGAAGCTTCTTCTACTGACTCGGACTAGAAGTCATACATTATAGATTGAATGTTTGTGTCCCCACTCAAATTTTCAAACATTGAAATCCTATCCCCAAAGTGATCATTTCAGGAGGAATGGCCTTTGGGAGGTTTTTAAGTCGTGAGGGTGGAGCCCACAAGAATGTGATTAACGCTCTTATAAAACAAGGATACAGAGAGCTTTCTCACCCTGCTTTCATCCATGTGAGGATAAAATGAAAAGATGAACAACTGCCAACCAGGAAGTGGGCCCTCAGCGGACACTGAATTTGCTGGCACCTTAACTTTGGACTCTGCACCCTCCAGATCTGTGACTAATACATTAGTGTTCCTCAAGCCTCCAGTCTGTGGTATTTTCTTATAGCAGCCATGCTGACTTGATATCACACGTCGTCACATTTTATATTTGGGTATAAGTAATATCACCAGCTCAAACTCAATAGAGAGGGATTTGAATTTTCCTTTTGAGGACACAGTGGCAAGGCTCTAGAAGAACATGTGGATGGGAGGTACTTTGGTTGCCTTCACTGGAAAATGTAATTTTCACATGTGATCTTTTTTCTTTGTAGCATTTAAGGTCACCTGAATTTTTTCCATGTTTATTGCTTATTTGCCTAATTTCCTTTCTCCACACAAATAAATAAAATCTTCACATGAGTGGGAAGGTGTGTGGTTCATTTGGCTCACTGGTGCATCATCACTAGTGGCTAGAAATTGAGTAGCTGCAGCAAATATTTAGGCTCTGTGTGTCAGTATATATGGCCTAGAAGAGAGTTTCCCAAATTTTTCATGTAAATGACACACATCAGTGTATAATACTATCTACTGTTTTTGAAAAAGAGAAAATGTTCATAATTGGAGGTGACTAATTCAGTGTCTTTGAGAACTGTACACCCATCCTCAATACCTTGACAGTACAGTAACCCAATTTTCCACATCTGTCACTCATTCTCTTAATTTCTAGAAAAATGAGAATATAAAATTATGAATTGTTACCTATGCCCTGCCGTCTCTAAATTAATCCCTTCAAGAAGTCCTTTTAGATCCATGTTATGATGGATTATTCTTTTCTTCACAAAATTCTCTTTGAACTTCTCTTTCTTGTTTCCTATCTTGTTATGTCTCTATGTTGTATTAGGGGTGATTTAATTAGGTATTTCCTTAATGCTCTCTTGTCTACTGTACCTTTCTACGTGGAGATATTTTAAAAAGTAGTGGTATATTTTTAGTGCTAGAAAGTACACTTTTTTCCTCAAAGACAGACTGGTCCTTGCCATAAAGTATATAGCTTTCCATGCATAATACATTCTTAATTTATTTTTTATTTAACTGTCAAAAACTAATTTTTAAAAAAAAATTTAACAGATTTGGATAGTAAATTTAACAGTTTATTGCATTTTTGATTCTCAACAGACAAATACTTTTGTGCTTTAATATTATAGCAAATTATTTCTTAGTAATAATTATTTTGTTATTGTAGTAATGCAAATCTCATCGTCTAGAGTCATTGTACATGGTAGTTTTCCATTTACTCTAGGTAGAATCTACTATATTCACATAAAGATATAAAATTGTATATATGTATACACATACATACCTCATGCATGCATGCACACATTCATACATATTTTTATTTTATTCTTTTAGCATTCAAGAATGATTTCTGCATTCCTTTTCTAGTATATTCCAGCCTCACTAAGTAATGTGGTTTGGCACCACCACAACCATTTTGGAAATACATTATAATGCTGAAATTGTCTTATGAGACAATCCTGAACTGCTGAGGGCCTTTCTCACTGCTACCCAGGTCTTTGGATATTTTCCTGTTAATTTTTGTATCAGTAGGACAGCACATCAATGGACGCAATTACATATTGACAGGGCCCAGAATACACCATTCCAGGCAAAATAAAAAATAAAGAATGATTTCAAATAGAAGGCATTTGAGTTCCTGAAATGGCTCATCTGCCCAAAAGCAGAAAAAGAACACAATTGTGATAAATTTTCTCCCAAGAGCAACCAGGCAAGATTGACTATTACTGGAGATGAGAAGTTTCTACACCACCTTAAACCCCCATTGCCACAAAACTATCATGTCTCCCCTCCGTTCTCCTAAGGGTTCATTTATCTTTCCAAATAGCAATTTGTATTCTCTTACGTGCCATTCTCTCCCTCCTGTTTCCCAATTAAGTTGCTACATAAACCACGAATTTAACTATTCCTATGAGTCATATATTTTTCTGTGAATTTTCATTCAAATATGATTACATGTGTTTGTTTCTCTAATTTATCTTTTGTCAGTTTAATTCACAGGTTCTCCATCACAGAACCTAGGAGGGGTGAGAAAAAAATATTTCTTCTCTGAAAGTATGAATGTATTGCTGACTTTCTAGATAGTTAGATCAGAGGATCTGTCACTGTTTTTCTTTCAATCTTTGAGCCTCTGTTCTTCAGTCTCTTAGGCTTATACTCATTGCAGAAAACCATTAGGAAAGACTCTTAGCTTTAATTAATTTTATTACATGATATTTGAGTTTTCTCTATGTTTATGCAATGTAAAATTTTTTCTTTCTTGTTTCCAAGCCAAAATATGTATATAAAACTTGATTTGTGGCCGGGCACGGTGGCTCATGCCTGAAATCCCAGCAATTTGGGAAGCCTTGGCTGGTGGATCACCTGACGTCAGGAGTTTGAGACCAGCCTGACCAACATGGTGAAACCTCATCTCTACTAAAAATACAAAAATTAGCCAGGCGTGTTGGTGCACACTTGTAATCCCAGCTACTTGGGAGGCTGAGGCTGAAGAATCACTTGAACCCAGAAGATGGAGGTGGTAGTGAGCAGAAATCACATCATTGCACTCCAGTCTGGGTGATAGAGTGAGATTCCATTTCAAAAAGAATAATAAATGGATAAATAAATAAATAAATAAAACTTCATTGGTTTTCATAGTTTTTCCAGGATTGCAAATCATTTTATTAGAAAGATAGGAATTAGGGATCAAGTAAACTGATAATGTTAATTAGAAAACTTCACTATTATGTCTTTTTCCTGTTTTATTTGCAGTATTACAATTGTATATATTTTATTATCTGTGTAGCCTATCTTTATTATCCTCTTTGTTTAATTATTTTAACATTATTTACAATAATCTCAAGATTGTTTCCACATTGTGTATTTATTTTTAGGCCAATGTATTCAATTTATAATTGAATATTATTTTACCTTACATTCAAGTTATTTTATCCTTACTACTTTATTCAATATCTTTGAAATCTTGTGTTTTTTCTCAACATATTATGTTCTCAGAGGTTATATACTGAGTTTTCACATCAGTAAATTTATTCTTATATCACTTTATATTGTTATATATGAATTATAGATTTGTCTGCATTCCCATGGGTCATAATTATTTTGCTCTTGTTTTTCCATTACACATGTTTATGTTATGTTCACTAAGTTTCTTCAAATTTTTCTACTTCTTGTCTTGACTTTTTCTAGTCACTGTTCTAGGGCTGAACACGAGCAACTATAACCAAATTTCTCTTTTCTCTGACATAATGAGCAAGAGATTTCCTTGAAACTTCCCATCTTATGTGAGTCATATTTGTCTTTAGCATGAAAATCAGTTCATTTTTTCAATATATTTTAACCACATATATTAGGCCTGAGCGTGACAAGGTAGACTGCCTTTCTGGGGCGTCTCTAATTAAACATGTCTGTCTTATTCCCATGAGCATGTCCTTAATTGCAGAAAGTCTCCCCAATGACTATGAAGTTCTAGAAATGACAAGCCTAGTAGTTATCTGAAGAATATTATGAGATTACATATGAGCTTCTGTTGGGATTCATTCACAGTGGTTGGCAAAATATTAAGGAAAATATTAGGGAAGTTATAAGATTATAGTCTTTTGGAAGGCTGAAAGATTTTCATAGGACAGGCTGAAGGCAGCCAGTGCTTATCTTAAAGCATTAGGTCATAGAGTAAATATTAGGGATAATAGAAGCTTCCTCAGTTAAGTGTATTTACCCCACATTCCTTTGTCTCTACTCTGTTGACTCATGTAAACTTTGTGCCAGATGGGATGGCCCTCTTGGGGGAGGTCAAAGGGGAATTACCTGTTAATGATGTTTGTTCTGGGCCTGGAACCAAAGCTTTTATCATTTTTAAAACCACTCTTTTAACCACGTTAATTATCCACAAGCGTGTTGACTTAGAACCTCTGTTATTAAATCTATACTAAAAAAATGCGAGGGGAACAGCTAGTAAGGGGTCAGGTAGCTGCAATAGTCCTGTGAGAGCAACTGCCAATGTCCCTAGCCCACTCATGCACTTTACTATATATGTGAGTGTATTTTATTCATCCGTCAGGGAGTCAGGATTTGCAGGACAGACCCCTGCAGGTTGTGATGGATGTCTCAGGTGGTAACCCCAACATGATTGATGCCACAAGCTTCTACCATTGAAATGTATTTCCTGATGACTGTGCTATTTTTATTTGCAAGTGGAAAAACCTAGCTCTGTACAATGTTTTTTAAAGAGCTGCATTCTGGACCAATATGAGTGACTGTAGCCTGGAGAAACAGTCTCAAGAAGTTCTGAGAAAGTGCAGCTGAGGTAGTCACAGCACAGTTTAGTTTTATACATTTCAGGGAGGCAAAAGTTACAGGCAAATGCATACACCACTACATAAAACATAAACATTGGTTTGCCCCCACAAAGCACGATATCTTGAAGCAGAATACCTTAGGTGGATTCAAACATTCTTTAATTTCCAGTTAGTCAAAGGAGTAAGTGTCTGTCTAAACTTGGAGTCAGTAGAAAGGAATGTTTTAAGAGAAGGATGCTAGGTAGAAAGACTGATGGTCTGGCTTTGCATGGCCTTAGGTCTTCATTTAAAATTTAATATCTTATTGCCACAAAGACTCTACTTTGTTAATATATATATATATATATATATATATATCTCCATATATATATATAGATAGATATATAATATTCATTTATTTATATATATATATTTATTTATTTATCAAATTTGGTCAACTCCCAAAGGGAGGGCATATAATGAATCATGAGGCTGGTACAGCCTCCCTATTAAAGCCAGAAACTCAGTTTTTAAGGTTTCTCTGGAGCCCCATTGGCCGAGAGAAAACCACTCAGTTGGTAAGGGGTTTAGGATTTCATTCTCAGTTTTCACAACTAATCCCCTCTCCTCATTACTCTCAAAATATTTGGCTATTCTTGAAATGGCTTGGGATTTCCTACACTCCTCTTTATTTGTTTTCTGCAATATTGTTTTCTGAATCATTTTGAAGTGCCTTAAGGGTGTTATTTATTTAGCTAAAACTGTCACATTCTACTTTAAGTCAGTGTCATAATATTCTCTTTCTGTGTTTTGTTTTAGTTAGTAAGTCATTTGCTGGAGGTTTCATTTATTTGTTTTTTTGAATTGGTAAAGGATTTGCTAATTGAGCTATTTACTGCTAGACCCTGACTTCTCAGAAGTCAGAATATGTTTTTAACCTACAGTCACTAGGGACAACAAAGACTATATCCCTGTTTCGTCTTGTCAAGAGGCTCATTGTTTGGTCACTAACAAAATAAAATAAGTAATACACAATTGTACCCAATTATCTTCCACAGGAAATCATTTTTATTAGAAGCCATCAATTACACTATATATTAAGTTAACGCCAACAATCTTTTTCATCCTCTGGACATGCATACATGTACGTGCAATAAATCTGGTGAATAAAATGCTCATATATATGTATTTTAATCACATAAGTAAAGCATATCAAATAAATATATTAAGTATATTTTTACATATTTCAAATTATTTCATTCATATTAAATAATACTTTTAGCCAAGATTATTAACTACTTATTTTACTACTGATTATAATTGATTATAATTGATGGATATCTGCAGAGCCATATTTTTGATCAGTAAAGTAAGCTGATTATCCAATACTGATCTTATAGATATTACTCTACATATATGAAAAATTTCAAATAACTAAAATATCTGATAATCTAGGACATATCTTTCACAGCACTTAATAAAAAGAAAGTAAATTGTCTTTACAAATGATTGTCATGTTTCTGTAAATAAATAACAATTCACTAGAGAAACATATTTTACATCAGTTGGATATAACAAATAAAAAGACTACAAATATACCATTCAACATTTTAGTGTAAAATAAGGTTAATTTTAGTTCATCTTCTGTGGTGTGACTTTTATTCAAAATAAACTATTGAAAATTTCACTCATTATAGAGTGCCAACAATAGTAAATTATTAAACTGCTTTATAAAACAGCAATTAGAAATCTCTGTTCAACTCTTTTCATTTGTTGTCCCCATTTAAATTCTAAATACAATTAATAAATGTGGTTATTTGCTTTTTAAAATAAATTGCCATTGAAATACATTGAAGGAATTTAAATAAAAATAATATTTTAAGAATTTTTTAAAATATGGTAAAGTTTGGACCAGATTCATAAAACATGCACTGTCTTGAAATTTGATTAATCCCTGAACTGTTTGTTCCTCACCCACTATAATTGAGCTTTATTCTCCTAGCCTTCCTTGTAACATCCACCTACAAAAATATTCATGAGTTTTTTTTCTTAAAAAAATCTAAACTACCTTTTTCTGAACTCTATGACTTCTTCACATCACTACTGAACAGTTACATTGTGCTTTACTTCCAAGTAAATTTTTCTACACAATATCTACTTCTGCAATTATCACTATTCTAATTCATTTTTATTTTTATTATTCTTTTGAATATACTTTAACTATGATATATAAGTATATATAATTTTAGACTATATAGACTCATGCATGTGTATTTGTGCATGTGTCAGTTACGGTATTGATATTAGGCTAGCTGGTAGCTACACAGTGGTGAAAAAGTGTTTCTGCTGTTTGGTGATTATATTCAAATAAAGAATTTAGATAATAAACAAGGAATTACAAATTTAAATGAGTGTTGGAGAAGGGACTACATAGTGTGTTAAGTATGTATAGCAAAAAGAAAAGATGTATACAGTGCTAATTCCAATGTCTCGTTTAAATTTCACACTAGACTTAGTGGAAATAATTAACCGTAAGCTTTATGAGGGCATAAACCATGTCTATCTTGTTTTCATTATTTTCTTCAATAATTAGCACAGCCTCGTCCAGCGACATCATTACATGAACATTTGTTAAATAAAGAAAAACATGAGCAATCCACTTACCTAAACTCCCTTATTCCTTGGGCTGTTTTAATTAATTAAATTTTTAGATCAGTTTTAGGTTTACAGAAAAATTGAGTGATATGTAGACAGTTCTACTATATAATCTCTCATCCACACAAAATTTCATCTATTATTAGGTGGTACAAAAATAATTGCAACTTTTGTCATTTTTTTTTAAGTAATGACACAACACACAATTACTTTTGCACCAATATAATATTAATTTCAAATGTTAGTGTGGTACATTTGCTGCAATTCATGAGCCAATATTGACACATTGTTTACTTAAGATCAATGTGTCATCAATTAATTGGTTCATCAATTGTTTCCTCTTTGTGTGGTACATTCCGTGTGTTTGGAAAGTGTACTGTGACATTTATCTACCTTTACATTGTACAGAGTAAACTCCCTATCTTAAGAAGCCTTTTTGTTGACCTATTTATCCCCCCTCCCCTTTCCAACTCCTTAATTCCTGGTAATGACTAACTTCTTAACCATCTCCATAGATTTTTCTTTTCTAGAAGGTCACCTAGTTGGAATTATACAGTAGAATATAGCTTCCTAAGATTGGCTCCTTTCACTTAACAAACCACAGTTTAGGTCCCATTATGTTTCTGCATGACTTGATAGCTCATTTCTTTTTAGCTCTGTATATTTCATTGCCTGATTGTTCTATGCTTTGTTTATCCATTCATTTATTGAAAGGCATATTGCTTCCAGTTGCCTTGGTGCTATGGTTCAAATGTCCTCTCCAAAATTTGTGCTGAAATTTGCTTGCCATTGTGGTGATATTAGAAAGTGAGAACTTTGGGTGGTGACAGTGACTTGGGGGCTGTGACCCTATTGGGTGGGATTGGTGTCCTTATGACAGGGTAAGTTTGGCCTCTTTTGCCTCTTTGCCATCTGCCTTTTGTCATGTGACGATGCAGCAAGAAGGCCCTCTAAAGATGCCAACACCATGATGTTGACTTACTAGCCTCAAAACCTATCAGAAAATAAATGTGTGCTCATTATACATGACCCAGTCTGTGATGTTCTATCATAGCAAAATAATAAGAAACAAGAAATTCCAACACTTGGCTGATTTTTCAGCTCACTTTCTAGTTGCTCATGTAGTGCTTTTTTGTTTGTTTTTTGTTCTATGAACTGTGTTGGTGACATTATTGATTTTTCACCAGAAACTTGAAGTTCTAAGAATAATTCACTTGGATAAGGAAGTTTCTAATGTTCTAAATACCGTCACTGGCATTTAAAACCATTTCCAGGGAAAATGGTATTAATGTAACTTTATAACTTATTTTTTATAACACTTCACAACCTTAGACTTCCAATATATACATCCAGTTATTTTCTGGATATATGGTCTTGATTGTTTTGCAATTATGTAACATAGAATTTTGGCAAAATAATCCAATTTTTTTTCCTGAGAAGCTTTCAGAATTTTTCAAATACTACTGCTAGGAAATTGTTTTCCCATCTATCAGGCTTTAAAATTTATTGCCATAATTGGGTCCTTTTGTTATCTTTCTACCAATATCCAGTTTTCATGGCTTTACTATTGATGAGTCTTGAAATCAGATATACACATTGCGTTTATGTCCTATTTATTTTATATATGTACGGTTCTAATTTTTTCACAGGATTCTATATTTCTCAGGGCTGAAAGCATAACTACATTAAAATTTATGGAACAGTGTAGGCTTGAATACATACACAAATACTCGATAAATATATTTGTAAATTAATGTCAAACTATATTTTCTCACTTAAATTACTACTTGCACTAATGAATTTACTAAATTAATTAGTTTTGATAAGGTGGGGCTTTATTCTCATTATTCATAGCTGCATCACGTGTGAATTTTCAAAAATATAAAACATTTTCTCAAATCCTATTTAACTGATGTTCAAGTTAAACACTAAGGTGGTTTTATATTAGAATTATTTTTAAAAGATTGTCATTTTATCATTTTTAAACATTTAATTTTAAAATAATTCTAGACATATGGGAGATGGTAAAGATCATGCAAAGAAGTTTTATGTATACTTTATATAATTTTTCCCATTAGTTATGTTTCACTTAAAAATAAAACAGTAACAAAACCAGAAAAGTGACATTAGTTTAAAATGTTTATGTAGTTCCATGTCACCTATCACATGTATAAATTCGTTTTACCAACAGAGCAATCAGAATGTAGAACTATCCCATCACCACAAAGATTCTTTATGCTACCCCTTTGTAGCAACACCTGTCCTCCCTGTCCCTCTCTTCTGGCACCCACTAAATCTATTTTCTTTCTCTATTATTTTTTCAAATTTAGGAAATGCTATGTGAATTGAGTAATATATGCCTTTTGAGATGAGCTTTTTTTTTCTCAGCATAATGCCCTTTTTTGTGTCAATTTTGATATTTTAGTAGAAGTTCATTAGGTAAAGTCTTCATTTAAAAATACTACAAATAATAGACTCCAAGGCTATTCAAGATGATACGCTGGGCCCAGAGAAGAAAAGCAAAGAAATACACATGTGGTTTAAAGATAAGAGGAGAGGCTGTGCTCGGTGGCTCATGCCTGTAATCCTAGCACTTTGAGAGGCCAACGTAGGCAGATCATCTGAGGTCAGGAGTTTGAGACTGGCCTGGCCAACATGGTGAAAATCCGTCTCTACTAATAATACAAAAATTAGCCGTGTGTGGTGGTGGACGCCTCTAGTGCAAGCTACTTGGGAGGCTGAGGCAGGAGAATCATATGAACCCGGGAGTTGGAGGTTGCAGTGAGCCCAGATTGCGGCACTGCACTCCAGCCTGGGTAACAGAGCAAAAATCCGTAAAAAAAAAAAAAAAAAAAAAAAAAAAAAAAAAAAAAAAAAAAAAAAAAAAAAAAAAAAAAAAAAAAAAAAAAAAAAAAAAAAAAAAGAGAGAGAGAGAGAGAAAGAAAATAATCCAATTATCTAACAAATACTAATAATGAATTTTGTTTATTTTATAAAATAATATTAAAAATAACATGCACAACAACTTGATAGAGAAATCATACAGAAGAAAGGTAGTCAATACTGCTGTATCAGTAAGTTTCATAAATATATGTATATACATACATACAATTTTTCAGTGACTTAATGTTAGAACTAATAAATTCTATCAAACTTTTTGAATCTCAGCTTTTAATCACAAATGATTGTTGAAAAAGTAGATATAAGCTTGCGACCTTTATGAAACTTAGCAAGTAGTCTTATTTTCTGACAAATTTATTTCAGCATGATGGTGCCAAGAATAAGTATCAGTCAGGCCTGCCGCCCTGTCAGACTAATCAGAAACAATCTGCCATTTTCTATGTTTGTAGTTTATTTCATGCCCCAAAGCGTGACTTCCATACTTTAAAGGAAATCTTATTAGATTTAATATTCTAAATGGGTTAGCGGTGTTATTTAGATGCTCAGCCGTACAATTTCACAGTAGGAAAATTGATGAAGGAACCTAGTATGGTCATAACTGTTTCATCCAAAATATTACCACCTTGTTTTTGCTTTCTTATAAATCTCACTGCACGATATAATTTTAAAGTATAATAGCAAAATTAAAACTTTCACATTTTAATATGATAATAATTTAGTCAGTGCAATTTTTTAAAGACAAATGTTCTCATGCTTATTAACAAAAAAAGTTAAAGTTTACTCTGGGTAAGACTTCAGCAGGAGACGCAATTTCAAAGTTTTCTGCGACTGAAATTCCTATGTTCCCGTGGTGCTGAGATACCAGAAAGAAATGTAATGTAAATGTAAAGTAAGGATGTAGGTATATTGTTAAGCTTCTCTGCATTTCAAAAGCAAGGGCTATGTTTTATAATTACATCTCTGTTTGTATACATGATTTTAAAATGTAATAAAACATAAGGTACATAAGTACACTTTTATAAAAATAATAAAAGGACCAGCCAGGCTGGGTGGTTGACGTCTATAATCCCAACACTTTGGGAGGCCGAGGTGGGTGGATAACAAGGTCAGGAGATCCTGACAATCCTGGCCAACATAGTGAAACCCTGTCTCTAATAAAATACAAAAAAGTAGCTGGGCATGGTGGTATGAGCCTGTAATCCCAGCTGCTCCAGAGGCTGAGGTAGGGGAATTGCTTGAACCCAGGTGGTGGAGGTTGCAATGAGTGGAGATCACCCAACTGCACTCCAGCCTGAATGGTTTGAAATTCTGTTGACTACCACTATCCTGATTTATAGTTCCACACTGATTTTCATGCATTACTTGCTTTTTCATTACTACAACTACAAAAACTCAATCTCACAAATAGGGCATCAACAAAAGAATGTAGGATAATCAAATATTGTAACAGTGAACTCAAACTAGGATTTTTGTGTGCTACCTGACAGATGGGGAACACGCTTTTGTTTCCCTCAAAGATTTAGAATATTCTGCAGAGTCCCTGTGAGTTAAGTACAGTGCTCTGTGGTGCCTTACAACACAGTTTAGGAACTGTTTCTCTATGTCATTAACCTCCTGTCATCCTGGGCAGAAGCCTAGTGCTTGACTCAGTGCACATTTTATGAAGTTATTCTAATGAGTGTGTCAAACAGCTCTGTGGCTTTAAACAATGTCCTCAACTTCACGGAGACGCCATTACTTAAATGGTGATGAGGAATAATAAAAGCCATAGTAGATTCAACAAATCCATGTGTTTAAATTTTGCTAACTCTCTGCCAAACACATGATGGGCAAATGATATGTGTTGTCCTTCTTTCTTCATACAACTTTTCTGATTTTCCTCTCCACATTCTGAAGTGCATTTGATCTAAATGACCCTGTATAAAATTTTTTTCTAGAAATTTTAATCTAGTAACATCTAATAGGGTGTTGTATACAAAACAAGAAAGTCACTTTTTGTGCAAAGGTAAAGGTGGTGCCAGCTTTTTATTTTTTCTTTTTTTGAGCCAGTTTTCTTACTGCAATGGGTAAGGAGAGAATGGGAAGAAGAGGTTTTTTTTAAAAAAAAGCACAGTGACTCTAAACTAGAAGCTCTGGAAATTTACTTTCATTCACAAATATGTCTCAATTGAAGTGATAAATTATACTGTTTGAAATACCTGTGCTTAGACACAATTTTCTTTAATCACTAAGTACTACTTTTAAGCATGTTTTTAAGTTGTCTACATTAAATTTTACATAGTACATTGAACATAAAATTTAAGTAAATATCTTGGTGAATGTACGATCCCACTAGGACAGATCCATTTCCTTTTATGTAGGCCAAGACCTTGAGGAAAACTGTATAAGCAAAGTGGATATTATCCACACTCCACTGCCTCTAAGTCTGCTTTGTTCCAAAAAGCCAATATCTGTATTTCGAGTACCTCAAGTTCAACTCTTCGCTGATCTAGTCAATTTATTTGGCCTTTCTGATGGTCAAGGCTGTAGTGTGTAATTATATTGGGAATGGTCAGCATGTGAACATAAATCAAATCAATTTTATAGAATCAGTGTTACTCTATGACCTTCATATGGCACTTCTTTCTGTTCTACTTAAAAGTTTTAACTGCTCCCTTTACCCAGCCAGTAGTATGATAGAGATTCTTTTCTCTTAATTCATATAACATAATTAGACATACTTTAAATAAAAGTGGACGATATATGTAGGCTTCTGATTAAATTTTTTTTTAATTCGGAGATAACGTATTTGAAATTAATTTGATAACATTTATTTTAATTTATTAGTAAATATATTAAAGTTTATTAGGTTAAAAAATTTAACTTAAAATATATTTTCCATAATGGTACTGTTCATTCATATTTGATATAGTAGAGATGCTATAAAATTTCTACATGTACACTAATGATGATTAAAAATAAGAAGAAAAAACCTTTTAAAGA
Organism: Alouatta palliata; assembly: GCA_004027835.1. Lineage (NCBI taxonomy): Eukaryota > Metazoa > Chordata > Mammalia > Primates > Atelidae > Alouatta > Alouatta palliata. The sequence goes on along the minus strand of PVKV010012235.1, from coordinate 46,287 downwards.
AAAAATAATACTATTAAATGTGGATGGTACTGTGTCACAAACTATTTGTTAACCCCCCAAAAACTGATAGACATATAATTCATTTTAATATAAATATAGATATATATTTTTTTCTGAAAGTGCTTTTGAATCTTATAAACCATTTACATCATTATGGGATTGCTTTGATCACGGAAGTGTGATTAACACTTGGAATACATTAAATCTAGAGCAATATATCTATTAAATAACCACAGTAGATTAAAACACGTACTCTTTAAGAGTAATTATATATCTTTTTATAAAAATTGGAAACAGTATTTCATTGATTTACTTAATCCCAAAAATGATTATCTTACATTTTTTTTTTTTTGTTAAATTGTTCTTCCTTTGAAGGTTAGTAAATGATTTTTCAACTATGTGACACAGCTCTTTATGCATTTGCACTAATTTATTCTGGTGATGTGTGGTTAAATGGTTCTATTATTTGAATAACAACTTCATAAACAGTATAATTTTAACTAAATTTGAAATTGTAATAAAACCTTGATGGAATATAAATATGAATGGTAATTTGAATAATATAAAAGTTTTGGTCAGATGCTGAATCCATTTTGTTGTTCATTTATAGTCTCTCGATATAAGTATCCAGAATAATAGGACACACTCTGCCAGATTGTTCTGTGTAGTAAATGACAACACATATAGAGGTTTTTGTGTAGGGTAATTCTCCAAAACATTTGTTTCCTTCTAATGGAAAACAATGATATTTGAGAAACATTTAAAAGAAATATATATCAGAGGCCAGGCACAGTGACACCCAGCACTTTGGGAGGCCAAGGTGGGCAGATCACTTGTGGTTAGGATTTCAAAACCAACCTGGCCAACATGGTGATACCCTGTCTCTATTAAAAAACACAAAACAAAACAAAAAAAGAAATGAAAGAAAGAAACAAAGAAAAAATTAGATGTGTGTGGTGGTGGGTGCCTGTATTCCCAGCTACAGCTGAGGCATGAGAATTGCTTGAACCCTGAAAGTGGAGGTTTCAGTGAGCCAAGATGGCACCGCTACACTCCAGCCTGGGCAATAGAGTGAGACTCTGTCTCAAAAATAAATGAATGAATAAATATAAAATATGCACAAAAAATCTTATGTTGAATTTTGTAAAATAAATATACTCTGGATAATTTGTATAAATTAGTTGAATAGTATGAAGGAAATTTGAATTACTATGTCCCAAATTTAATATTTTTTAACAGAAATAAAGTATTGCTGATGGTTAAAGACAAAAGCAGTACCTACGTCTCTATTTGTCATATTTCCTATAAAAGTAATATTGAGAAATAAGAAAACACATAAAAATCATCTTTTAGCATAACCTGAAGGCAGAGAATACGTAACATTACATAATTACATATATATTTTTTACACACATTTATATATATATATATATATATATATATATGTAAAAACAGGAAAAAAAGCACCAAGTCACAGCATGGTTAGACTCACATTCCTCCATCAATTCCACCCCATAAAAGGGCAAGTGGCCAGGAATTATAGGCCTAGGAAGACTGAATGAAACAGGAAGAGATGAAACAATGGATCTTAAGAATGATCTGAAGTTGTTTCCAGAAGGACTAAATACATTAATGATGTAGTCTGTAATACTAATTACCTCTAGTGGTTCAGTGCATAGAAAAAACATGTCCCTGTGGAAAGGACCAAATATATATATATAATTTGAAAAAACTGTCACTGAAACTCACACTAGGGGAAATATTTAAAGTAGGAAGGGAAAACACTATTTGGCAGTTAAATGATACAAAGAGAAGGACCTAACAGTCAAAATTTTAAGTCCTGCACATCACAAGAGACCTAAAACATCTGAAAGCACACAACTGTTCTCTTTATTATGAAATCAAAGAAAAAAAAACTAAAAAAAAAAAAAAAAAAACACTAAATATCTGACTTTATTCATAGATGAGGACGCTCAAATCAAGACACTCTAGTGAGAGCAGGAGCACTGTCATCGAACAAACACCATCGCTTTAAGTTACAGCACCCTTTCTAGCCTCGTGCATTTTAACAAAATCTCTGCTAACTACAAGAAGCCATAAAAGCAGATAATAAAACACAGATAAAACAGCTCAGGCACAGAGGAAGGTGGGAGAAAAGTCTCTTCAGTAACTGCAAAACTTCACCCTCATACAATGGACCCCAGTAAAACAGTGAGCCTTAATAAACACATCCTTTCCTTTCAGGTGCACTAAAATAGGGAAGCTAAAAGTAGACTCAGTGGGTATGCCTGCAGCTGCAGAAAAATGTATGGGATCAAAGACACGACTCTTCCTCCCAAGTAAGCATACACACATACACACACACACACACACACAGGAAAAAAAAAAAAAAGCAGAAATAGTCCAAACCTTTGATAAACTCTCCCTTCCTAAAAACTTAAGAACTCTTAGTCTGTAAGAGAGTATACCTCTAACCTAATACAGCCAAACACCCCTCTCAGGTTTATTTTCTTTAAAATAAACCTGTCTTAATGGTCAAGCCACCTTTTTTTTTTTTTTTATATTTCTTTCCTCTTTCTTTATTTCTTACCATAAGCATGCCGATAACACAAACATGAAGAACAACATTAATGGAAGTATTGTAAAAATCAGAAAACAAATTTAACAAATATCAATTGAGTAAAATTTTCCCCAGGAAAAAAAACATAAAGCAACTTGAAGTCCCCAGTCAAAATGGGTTTAATTATATTCAAGCAAATAATTAAATATTTTTAAAAGTTATCCTAAAAAAGAAATAAAAAAGAACACAGAAGACAATATATAAAGAAAAAGGAAAATGGATGGGCATCGTGCTCACACCTCTAATCCCAGCACTTTGGGAGGCTGAGGTGAGTAGATCACCTGAGGGTAGGAGTTCGAGACCAGCCTGGGATGGCGGGCACCTGTAATTCCTTCTACTTGGGAGGCTGGGGTAGAAGAATTGTTTGAACCCAGAGAATGGAGATTGCAGTAAGCCAAGATCAAGCCATTGCACTCCAGCCTGGACAACAAGGGCAGACATTCCACCAAAAAAAAAAAAAAAAAAAAGAAAGAGAAGAAGAAGAAGAGGAAGAGGAAGAAGAAGAAGGAAGAAGGGGAAGAGGGGGAAGAAGAAGGAAGAAGGGGAAGAGGGGGAAGAAGAAAAGGCCTGATTAACTGCACGGAAGAAATGTAAGAATACAATATTTCTTAAAAATTAAGAATACAATATAGGTAATCAAGAAAAAATAATCAAAAATTCTAATAAGGAACATTTAAAAAAGACAGAAAAACAAAAGGATTAAATAATATAAATAAAGAAGTAAAATGGTTCAGAAGGAAAGTAAGGCAAGTAGAAGATTTGCATAGCATTATTAGATTTTCCGAAAAAGAAAAATTAGACAATAACACAGAATTAATATTTAAACTCTAAAATACTTAAAAAATTAGTAAGAACCTGAGTATATATATTAAAACATTCTACTGGGTGCCTGGGAAAATTAAGCAGAACAATCAACTTCAAGATATTTTCTAGTACAACTGTTAGATTTTAAGATTAAAAAAAAAATTTGAAGGCTCAGGCACAGTCACTAAACCTTATAAAACAAAATTACTTGTCATCAGACTTTTCAAAAACCACAGAAAAACAAGGAACATGCAAATGTGGCAGTATTTTTTTTGGAAACTCAATGAAAGGATGTATAAATATTTCATACCCAGTGCACTTATTATTCAAGTATCAAGTTTATAAAACACTCACTTTATATGTATATATAGTATAAGAAATTATTCTGCACCCATGAGGACATTTTCTGGAATCTGTTAGTTTTTGGTAAGTATTTTGTGCCTAAAGTTATTTCAAAGTAAAACATGTTCTGAATGTCATACTCTGCTAATTGGTAATATCAAGGGTAAAGGTGCTGCTTATCTTTACCATAATTATGCAAGTTAGGTGGGTGAGACTTTCTTGAATTAGTCAATCCATGAAAGATACTGAAACTGTTATGACAAATACAGAAGAAAAATAAGAATAAATGGAATAGAGATATTAAGCTAAGATTTGTCATTAAATATATATACCTAATCAAAACCAAAATACTCATATGTACTATATTTTCAATAGCAATTTATAGAAAATATTTTATGGAATTTGTTTGTGTATGTTGGCTTTTCTTTTCATCCAGTGAAAAATGGAAATCATATGACCTTAAAATTTGATATTAAAAAAATAACACAAACATATTTTTATTGTGTTATTAAACAGGTATGAAACCAACAGAATTACCAAGAAGACTTGTTTTTAAACTAAAATAGTTTGTGATTATTTACAACAGTTTTTCAGGCAACCTTAACTGTAGAATTTCTGAATTTTGGCTCTTTCTCAAGTAGCATGTTTTATGCAAATGAGTCCAGACAGAAAGAATTGAAAATAGCTAATATGTTAGGTTAACATTTGGGTAACTGCACAAGTGAACAGCACATGGGATCGTCATCTCCCAAAACATAACTGATGACCATTATATCTCTATACAACAACATAAAAATGAGGTTTTTGGTTACCCTTTAACAACAGGATTTTATGCTTACTGTACAAATAATAAATTCTATATTAATTCATCGTTAATATATTAAGAGATCAGCAATCAGGTTCTTACAACAAACACTTTAAAATCTATGTTATTACTAAGATAATTTTAATAATATGAAAGAATATCAAGTGTTGTCGTTAAATTTCATCCTCTTACAAACTGATTCAGTAATAGTAATCAGCTAATGATACATTATAGCTTGAATATCTAATAAAAGAGCAAAGGCAAATTACTAAAAATCCAGTTATATCAAATTTATAAAAGAAGGGCAAGATGGTGGAATAGAAGATTCCACCCATCATTCCTCCAACAGGAATAACAAATTTTAACAATTATCTGCACACAAAAAATCACCTTTATAAGACAGAAATATCAGGTGAGCAATCACAGTACCTGTTTTTAATTTTATATTGCTGAAAAAGACCCTGAAGTAGGAAGAAAAAGACTCTTGAATCTTTGACATGACCTATCTCCAATTCCCCGCCAGCAACTACTTGGCATGGAGAGAGAATTTATGCACTTGGGGGAGAGAAAACACTGCAGCAGGAGGACTTTACATTGAACTCACTGCTACCCTGTCACAGCAGAAAACAAAAGCCTGCTGAACTCCAGCCGGTACCCACTCATGGATGAAGCATTTTGACCAACCCTAGCCAGAGGAGAAGCACTCATTCAAACAGCTGGAACATGGGTTTCAGCAATCTTCACTACCACAGTTAAAGATTAAAGTGGTCTGAGGTCCTAGGTAAACTTTAAAGGCAGTCTGGGTCACAAGGAGTGCAATTCTTAGGCAAATCGTGATGCTGTACTGAGCTTAAGGCTAGTGGACTTGGGCAGTTTGTGTCCTACTGAGACAGCAGATGCGGTGTCTGGGGGAGTGTTTATGCCACCTGTCCCCCAACCCCAGGCAACACAGTTTGCAGCAATAACAAAATGACGCCTTATTTGTGCTTGAGGAGAGAGAAGAGTAAGACGTTTTTATCTTGTATATTGGATACCAGCTCAGCCACAGTAGGATAGGCTATAGGGTAGAGTCATGAGGCCCCCTTTCTAGAACCAAGCTTCTTTCAAATTACATTTGTAGACATCCCATGGGCTTGGAACCCACTGCTTTTAAAGAAAAGACCCAGGCATGGTAAGATTCAATATTTGTTGACTAAACAGTCCTTGGGCCCCAAATAGCCAACAACGATAGACAGGTAATATGACATGGGCATTGGTTGAGTCTCTGATATGTGCTGGCTTTAGGTACCAGTTTTGCCACAATGGGCTGGAGTACAAAGCAGGCTCTTAGAGCCCCTGAGTCCATGCCTAGGCTCTTGAACAGAATTTCTGGACCTGCCCTGAGCTGGAGGTGAGCCCACTATCCTGAAGGTTGAGCCCTGGGCCTGGTAGTATTCACCACAATCTGACTGAAGATCTCTTTGGCCTCAAGTGAACATTGGCGATAGCCTGGCAGAACTCCCCATGGGCTGGTGGTGATACTGGCCACAGGACGAGGCTCCTCTGCCTGTGTAAAGGGAAGAGAAAAGGAGGAAGGACTGCATTTTGTGGTTTGAGGGCAAGCTTAGCCACAGTGGACTAGACTACCAGGTAGAGTTCTAGAATTTTTGACTCCAATTTCTGGCTTCTAGATCTCGTCTCTGAACGCACTCAGGGGCTTGGAGAACTCACCTCCCTGAAGAAGAGGGCACAAACCTGGCTGGCTTTGTCATCTGCTGATTATAGAGCCCCAGGGTTGAGTGAACACAGGTGGTAGACAGGTAGTAGTTAGAGTGAGTCTTGAGTGAGATCCAGTGCTGTTCTGGTTTCAGGTCTGACCCAGTGAGGTTCCAAGCTGGTAGTCACAGAGGTGCTTGGTGCTTGTGTTATTCCACCAGCAGCTCCAGGCAATTCAGTAGAGAGAGAGAGAGAACATTTGTTGGGGAAAAAAGTAGGGGAAGCAAACAAGAGTCTTTGCTTGGTCATCCAAACAATTCTTCTGGATCTTACCCAAGATTATCAAGGTGGGAGCTCTACAGGTCTTAAAGAACCACAGCATTACTGGGGTTGGGACACACATCCCTTTGAATATCTGGAAAGTCTTCCCAAGAAAGGCAGGTACAGGTCGCAAAGCCCAGATTGGGAAGACTACAGTAAACACTAAATATTTAATGCATAGACACAAGCTGTATGTACGCCATTCTTATATTGCTATAAAGAAATACCTGAGTAACTTATAAAGAAAAGAAATTTAATTGGCTCAAGGTTGTGTGGGCTTCACAAGAAGCATGGTGCTGGCATCAGCTTAGCTTCTAGGCAAATCTCAGAAAATTTCCAATCATAGTGGAAGGTGAAGGAGAAGCAGACACATAAAAGAAAGAGAAAGTGGGGAGAGGTGCCACACACTTTTAAATAGCCAGATCTGTAAATTCAGATAAAGAGCTCATTTTATCTAAATGATGGCCCAAACCATTATGAGAGACCTGCCTCCATTCAAGCAGTTCCCCCATGCCCCAACTCACACATTGGACATAACATACTCACGAGATTTGGGCAGAGACATATATACTAACTATATCATTCCACCTCTGGCACCTTCCAAATGATTGTCCATCTCATATTTCAAAATCAAATCATGACATATCAATAGTACCCCAAAGTCTTACCTCATTTGAGCATTAACTCAAAAGTCCAAAATCGAAAGTCTCATCTGAATATAAGTTCCTTTCACCTAAGATCCTGTAAAATAAAAACAATTCATTTACTTCTAAGATACAATGGGGGTGCAGAAATTGGATAAACATTCCAGATCCAAAAGGAGAAATCAAACAAAAGAAAAAGGGCTATAGGATCCACACAAGTCAGAAATTCAGCAGGACAGTCATTACATCTTAAAACTCCAAAATAGATTCCTTTGACTCCATGTCCCACATCCAGGGTACACTGCTGCAAGGAGTGAACCTCCAAGGCCTTGAGAAGCTCTGCTTCTCTGCCCCTGTTCAGGGAGGAGAATAAAGCGTGGAGGGGCAAGGAACATGGCTGATTTATGCTGACTTCCTAGAACTAAATCAAGTGAAAGCATTTCAGCTATGACAAGAAATATCCTCTCCATTTGCATAGGGCATACACCAAGTAAATGACTTTGTAACTTTACTCCATTCTCTTCATTTACGTAGAGAATACACCAAGTAGCCAATGGAAACTAATAGAAGGTATTTAAACAACAGAAAATTCTGAAACAGGGCTATTGAGCCCCTATGCTCGGGCCCACTTCCTCACTGTGGAGTGTACTTTCATTTTCAGTAAGTCTCTGCTTTTGTTGCGTCATTCTTTTCTTTCTTTCTTTGTGAATTTTGTCCAATTATTTGTTCAGGATGGAGAGAACTTGAACACCCCCCAACGATAATACTGTGGCATTGCAGAATTCAGCCACCATGGCTATTCTCATAGGTTGTTGAGTTCCTGCAGCTTTCCCAGGTGAAGGGTAGAAGCTGCTGGTGGATTTGCCATTCTGGGCTCTGGAGGACAGTGGCCCCCTTCCCATGGCTCCAGTAGGCAGTACCCAAGTGGGTACTTTAGGCCCTCCAACCCCAACTCCTGCCTTCTGCCCGGACATCCAGGATTTTTCATACATCTTCTGAAGTCTAGGCAGAAGATGTCAAGCCTAATTCACTTTTACATTCTGTGGACCCACAGTTTTAACATGTAAAACCACTCAAGGCTTATGGCTTGCACCCTCTGGACCTGTGGCCTGGGCCACACCTGAGCCCCATTGAGCTGAGGCTGGAGTAAGAGCAGCTATGATGCAGGAAGCAATGTTCTTAGGCTGCGCAGGGAAGTAAGACTCTGGACCTGGCCTATGAAACCATTCTTCCCTGCTAGGTCTCTGGGCCTGTGATGGGAGGGGCTGCCACAAAGGTCTCTAGAATGCCTTCAAGACCTTTACTCCATTGGGTTAGAAAGCAACATCTGCCTCCCTTTTAGTTATGCAAATTTCTCTCACAATAATTTTCTCCACAAATTTTTTCCACAAATTCTGCTTGAATTTTTCTCCTGAAAAAAGCTTTATGTCACTGCCACATGGCCAGGTTTCACATTTTCTAAACTTCCGTGCTCTGCTTTGCTTTTTAATATAAGTTTCAACTTTAAGTCATCCCTTTGTTCCCACATCTGAGTCTAGGTTGTTAGAAGCAGCCAAGTCACTTGGCTGCATAGAAATGTATTCTGCCAGATACACTAAATAATCACTCTGTAGTTCACACTTCCTCAGACCCTAGGACATAAACAGAATTCAATGAAACCCATCGCTAAGACGTAACTCAAGTGACCTTTACTCCAGTTCCCAATGAGTTCCTAATTTCCTTCTCTGACCTTAGCAGACTGGACCTCACTATCCATAGTACTGTCAACAGTTTGGACACAATCATTTATCATTCTCTAAGAGGTTCCAAACTTTTCTTCATCTTCCTGTCTTCTTGAGCCCTCCAAACTCATCCAACTTCTTCCTATAATGCAGTTCCAAAGATGCTTCTAGATTTTGAGCGATCTTTACAGCAATGTGCCAACACTCAGTACTAATTTTCTGTATTAAGCCATTGTTACATTACTATAAATAAATACCTGAGACTAAGTTATTTATAGAAAAACAGAGGTTTAATTGGATTATGGTTTTTCAGGCTTAAGAGAAACCATGTTCCTGGCATCCTTCTAAGGAGGTTTCAGGAAGATTACTATCACAGCAGAAGGTGAAGAGGGAGCAGGAAAATCACATGCACATGGAGAAAAAAGGAGCAAGTGAGAGAGAGTTGGACAGGGAGAGAGACAGCAGTGGGGGAGGTGCCACACATTTTTAAATCACCAGATCTCATGTGAACTCAGAACGAGAGCTCACTTATCATCAAAGAGATGGCCTAAGTCATTGACAAGCATTCTGCTCCCATAATCCAAATATTTCCCATGAAGACCTACTTCCAACACTGGGGAATAACATTTCAGTATAAAATTTGAGCAGGGTAAATATGCGAAGTATATCACTGATGAACATCTACAAGCAACAGAACAAGTGAGGAAAACAAGACCTCACTAAACAAACTAAATAGTCACCAGGGACCAATCCTGGCGCAAGAGAGATATGTGACCTTTTAGCCAGATAAATCAAAATAGCCATGTTGAAGAATCTCAAAGAAATTCAAGATAACACACAGACAGAATTCAGAATCCTATCAGATAAATTTAACAAAAAGATTAAAATAATTAAAAGAATCAAGCAGCAATTCTGGAGCTGAAAATTCAATTGCACTGTTGAAGAATATTTCAGTATCTCTCACCATTAGATTTATCAAGTGGAAGGAAGTATTAGTGAGCTTTAAGACAGGCTATTTGAAAACACACAGTCAAGGAGAAAAAAGGAAAAATAGTAATAATGAAGCATGCCTCACATATCTAGAAAATAGTTTGAGAAGAGGCCAGCATTATTCACAGTAGCCAAGATTTGGAAGTAACCTTAGTGTTCATCAACAGACAAATGGACAAAGAAACTGCGATACGTACACTTAATGGAATACAACTATTAACCACAAAAAAATGAAATCCTGTCATGTGCTACAGTATGAACAGATATAGAGGTCATTATGTTCTCATTTATTTGTGGAACCTAAACATGAAAATAATTGAATTCATGGAGATAGAGAGTGTAGAGGTAGTTACCAGAGGCTGGGAAGAATAATGGAGGTGTGTGTGTTGTGGGAGGGAGAGCAGTGGGGATGGTTAAGGGCATAAAAAAAATGGAATTAATAAGACTTAGCATTTGCTAGCACAACAGGGTGACCATAGTTAATAATACACTTAATTATACATTTTAAAATAACTAAAAGAGTATAATTGGATTGTTTGTTGCATAAAGGGTAAATACATGCAGAGATAAATTTGCCATTTAACTTGATGTGATTATTAAGCATTGCATGTCTGTATAAAGCACGTAATGTACCACATAAATATAAACACATATTATGTAACAACAAAAATCAAGATTTAAAATTAAAAAAAGAAATGTATAAAATAAAATATTTTTGAATATTATAATTTTATAGTTAATTCATTAGTTTCCAGATAATCAGTTCTAAACATAAATGTATTTGAAAAATATTATGTGAATTCATCATTTGTTAATAAAAGGTTGCATGGACATGTAGGAGAACTAATACTTCAGGTTTTTGCAGAAATGGTAAACACAAAATCTTACCCTTAATGGAAACCTGTGAATACATTCACCTCATAGCAATATGTTCTTGTAAATGGAATAGTAACAAATTTAAAACTAAATTCACACCATTCCTTTACAGAAAATATGAGAAAAGGATATGCCTCAGTGTTTTTTTAATTCTCTTCTCCAACTTTAGTATAATTTCTGAGTACTGTGCCCAATTTCTTTGTCAAATTTCTCTCTGTTTAGCTGCAAACCACGTGCAAAAGACCCTATCATGATTTATACGGGTTTCACCAGAATGAGAAAAGCAAAGTCATATATTTATTGCTTTCTAACTGAGCATCCATCATCCAGACATTTTACAAACTATATGCCCTTTAGATATTTACAACAAAATAACATTTACCTTCCATGTAACAGGCTCATATTCATGAAACAACTGTATAGTTCAACTTAACTGCAGCTAAAGTATGAATTTAGACAACAAGGAGAGAGTATGAATCGTAGGGGGAGATGCACATGGCTTCAAATCCTCCATCCCGATCCTTTAAAAACTGTCTCCATAGAGTTTCTGAACATAGAAAACTTTCCTCAGATAAGAACATAATATTTAAAAAATAAGCAGACAAATAAAATCAACCAAAAATCTTTTCTGTCGGCACAATTATTTTGGTATTAGACATTTTCCACCATTTTTAGCTATAATTACAGAATACAGATTATTGGATACATATACAATTTAGTGCCATGTAAAGAGATGCAATACCTCTTATCACTTATTCCTTCCCCTGGCTTGTTTGCATATTCTGAGGACACAAAAATATTCTTTTTAGTAGACTTCAATGTATAATATGAATAACTGTGAGGATTTCGCCAAATAGTCACATGATGTTTTATTACTTTACAACTGTTATTGGATATTGCTAACTTATTGTTTTAAAAAATTGAAAAGTTCTGAAATACTGGCTGGTGCATTGTTATTTGTCTTCTAGAATATTTCCAGGGTTTTAAATTTGAAAAGCACCAGACATAGGGTTTTCTATTTTATTTCAGTAAGAAGTATTAAAAGTATTATTGACTATTGTGTGAGTTCATCAATCAAAGAATATTTTATCAACAAAAATAAAGGAAAAAACCTACAGAACAATAATTTAAATCAAATCACTTTATGAAGCACTTATAATAATGTCTTTATGTTTATGAATCAGTGGTGAATATTGTCCTTCATAAGTCAGAAGGTTCTACTGAACAGATTTTTTGAATCACTCACCTAGACCAAACTAAACTGTGTGTGCTCCCCAATTTGCAGTTATCCATTACCCCAAATTCAAGACTTTGTCAGTAAAACATATTTTAGTTCTACAGGTAACCTACCGTGAAAACACTCTCAGTAATAAGCATACTGGCATTCTGACAATTTAGCACTTTAAACTTGTTCCTGGTGGAATTATTCTGTGAGCATTTAGACTTATATTTTTCAGCATCATCCTGGAAGCAAAATCACTTTTTGACTTTTTATCTTCCTGTTATGGAATGTAAGCACCATTAGAATATTGAATTTTGTCTTTTTTTGTGTATTCATCCTCTAGATGAGGAAAGTGCTTCCTATAAGTCCTAAATTATAGGAAGTATTCAGTAAGTATCGAAGGGATTTTTTAAATTAAATGACTACTTAGTAGTACCTCATATCACATGTCCTTTGTTCATTGTCTTTTTAATCATTATTATGTATTATTGTAAAGAAAAAAGAAACAAAACTTCTGACATCATTTCTTCACCTCATAGTTGATTCATTTTTGGCATGTATTTATACATTGGGCACGTTAGAGTATTTGTGCATACAGAACTAGTAGTCAAGAAGATGTAGCATATTCCAAAATTCAGTGAGTGAAAACCTTTAAACATTAGAAATAACCCTAAGGAGCTGTGGCTAGAGATGTTATGTATTTATGTTACATAGGAATTGTCAAAGGATCTGTTTCTACCCTACCTACAGGCATATGAAGCATACCCTACTGGGGATATGCTTCATATACAATTAAGTAGTGTATAAAATAAAATCAATATATATTTTATATTGGAGGACTAAAGAGAGATGAAAGTATACAGAGGCAACAACGAAAGAAAAAAAAAACCCTGAAAACTTCAATATCTATGTTGTAGCAAGAATTTTTTAATGTATTTGAAGTAAATAAAACCTCCTTCTGATGCAGTTGCCAAAGTCTGTAGTTCAAGTGAATTGTCAGTAACTAAAAATGACACGAGTGTTATTTAAAATCTAGTTTAGGGTTCCTGGTAAGGAAATGGCCTCACAGCAGAGATCAATGTGGAATAAGCACAAAGTGGGACTCATGCTAAGAATAAGAGGAATTTAGTAATAACGGAAGAAAAATACAAAATGAATCGAAGAGGAAAGGTGTCGCTTTTGTACAGAATTAAAATTCCTCATTGTCTTGACTTAGGAAAATAAAATTAATCTCAGAACTCCATTGCTGAACACTAGTAGACAATTTATAAAATTATTTTAGAGCAATAAATAAAATAAATAATATTTTTAGATTACGTTCTCAGTTTTTTCAAATAATTTATTAGCCTTTTACTATTATAGAATACTATTAAACCAATTACTTTTACACCAAAGTTGTGTAAGAATATATAATATATAGGTTATATATATAGAATATAGAATATAATATATAGACTATATATTATGTATTATAAAAATAATATATTTTTAATATAGACTTCTATATAATATATATTTTATATGTACTATATGATTATTTATAATATAATTATATACAACATAACATGTTGTATATTATATACAACATATAATTATATACAATATAATACATAAAATAAATATACTAATAGAATATATATAACCTTATATATAGACCATATATACATGGAATATAAAAGGTTGGTGCAAAAGTAATTATGGTTTCCATAACATTAAAAGTAATCGCAAAAACTGCAATTACTTTTGCATCAAACTCAATATATACACCATATTTTATTATTTATTTATTCTTTGATGGACACTTAAAATTAAAGGCTAATTCTAAATCTTTGTTATTGTGAAGTAAAACATAAACATGATAAACATATGAGTGTGGTGTATTTTAAATATGATAAAATATGCTGTGAGTTCATGTGCAGAATACTGTCTGACTGGTTGTGTCATTCCAATTATAGATGTGCAGACCTTTCCTTGCAGTGTTGTCAGGACACCCTGTACGGCACGAATTTCCACTCCCCTCTTCTTGCTGTGTGTGAGTTTACTTATACTCTGTCTTAATCCTGAAAGTATTTGATAAAGGCATTTTGCAGAGTAGCATATGTCAATTCTCTCCAAAATCCTCTAATTTATCTTTAAAAGTGACTACTAAAAATTTCAGGTTAACAAAATGAAGTTGATTGTGTTTGCCTTGCCAAAATAATTGTTTCTATTATGTCAACGTAAGTGAATTACAGACTAAAATTAAACGTGATTTTAACCAGAGAAGTTTCAGAATCAGATTTGTTCAAGAAAGGAGACTTTGTTTCTTTCATTCATCTTAAAATTCAATCCTGAGTTTATAGTAAATTAATTTTAATTAATGTTTTATTCAACCTTTTAAACCTCCATAATTATATACAGCTTTCTGAATCAGCTAGTATTGTCTTGGAATCATAGTATTATGAGACTGCTAAAGATAATACGAATAATTTAAAATATGCTTTAAGAAATTCCAGAAGAGGCTAATATGTTCACATATGTACATAATATAAAATAAATGAAGGGTACTCAATTTAAATGCTGGTGGAAGGACATGGACAAAATAATATAGAAATGTTTATATTGTTCTGTATATTTTGTATATATAATTAAAATATGTGTGTTATATAATTGAAATATAGATGTGTGTGTGTGTGTGTGTGTGTGTGTGTGTGTGTGCATTTTAACTTCAAATTCCAATACACAGAAATGGGAGCATTAAAAAAATTTTTACAGTTTTGGTTAGAAGGTAGAACGTTGCAAGTCTCAATCTTCTCATTCTAACAAAGAGTAAAAGAAATATATACGCAAAATCTTATTTTTATAAATGTATGTGTGTATGTATCTTCTTATTTTTACCATTGGAATGATGAAGACTCAAAGAAGCCTAAATAAATCAATTCTAAAATGACATCTGTAGATTCTCGGATGGACATTTCATCCCTGTGGTTGCTAAGTGAGCAGGGGGGCAAACAGGTAAGTGCCCTTTTAATAGCCACATATAGCTGGTTGTAAAGGGTGAGATTCTGAGAACGGTACATAGCAGGTCCACATCCGTCTCCCAGTTGTTTCCCAGGGCTTTCAGCTATGTGTGCCTTCTGTGCACCACAGGCTGAAGGCAGGACAGGAGGGCTTAGAGAAGCCCATTCACAGGTGACCGGGTGTTTATCATGCCATGCAAGGTCACAGATGGTCAAAGAATGGGGCAGGGCAGAGAAGTTGAGAAAGACTCCTCAGGTAAAACATGTAGGGTCCATACCACTTGCTCAGTGACAATTAATCAAAAGGACTGGAGCAGGGCAGATCTGAGAGGGAATCCCTGGGCCTCAAAGGCTTCCATCCCAAGCAGTGATGTGGAGGCAAAAGGCTAGGTATTTCCGTGGCTGTTCTTTCCTAACACATACCTGTGGATTATCCCACTAGGAAACTGCAATGTCTGTGTTCTCACAGTAGACAATGAACAAACTACTAGAATCGACTTCCTCCTCTCATACTAAAATAGAATATTCATGTAATTTAGATAATCTCTTCCCTTACATTGGGCTGACAACAATAGCGATGTGACTGAACTCCCTTGGAATGTATTTAAATTCTCAACAGACTTTTTTCTTGCTTTTCACAAATTAAGTCAAAGCATCATTTAATAAACATAACATGCCTTAGAGCATGGTGGGCAGCTCTAGCTGAGAAGGAAAGCTGAGGTTGTTAATTGTCCTTTCAAAAATACTTTTATGAACTATCCCAGATTTGCTTTAACACAAGCAGTAAAACATAGCTAATTACATGCGCCATCCTCAGAGGAGTTAATAAGAAATAAGTCCTGATTATTAAGATGTTTACCAATTTTATTTTGTCTAATAAGGTCAAAATAGACATGAAAACAGTTAATTTGGTATCTAATTTGCTCATAATATAGAATTCAAAAAAAAAGATGTGCTAGAATTTTGATTAGGATTGCATAAAATTTAAAGATTAATGTGGGGAATATTGACATTTTATGTATACTGACTTGATTTCATAACTGTATTTATATATTTTCCTTAATCTAGATATTCTTTAAATTCATTCAATAATGCTTCATAATTTTCAATATGCATGTCTTGCACATATTTTGTTACATTTATCCTTAAGTATTATATTTTTGTAATATTTCTCTACATTGCATTGTTTTAATTTTAGCTTCCAACTTTTTACTTTTATTGTAGAGAAATAAGTGACTATTATATAATAATGTGTTAATTTGTAACTTTATTACAATTACTTACAAATTCTGCTTTTTGATATTTTAGGATTTTCTACATGCACAATCATATAATCTTTCTTCCAATATGTACAGATTTTATTTACTTTATTTGACTTACTGAAATAGCCAAGATCTTCAATAATGTAGAGAACATAGGTAATGACAGCTATTACTTTGTATTTTCCTTGATCTCAGGAGGAACTAGTCAATCTTTCACTAGTAATTTTACTATTACTCTCAGCTGCATATAGCATTCCAAATAGCTTTAGGAAGTTCCACTCTATTCATTATTGGCTAGGATTTAGCATCATGAGCACATGCTGAATTGTGTTATTATTTCTACTTATAATTAGATCATTCTAAGAATTTTTTCTCATTTATTGTATTAATATGTTAAACTATCTTCATTGTTTTTTATTTTATTTGTGTAAATTTTAGGAGTATAACTGCTGTTGTTACATGAATATATTGCATAATGACAAAGCCCAGGTGTTTTAGTGTAACTGTCACCCAAATAAGGTACTGTGTACCCATTAAATAATACTTTTTATTATCATTATTATATTTTAAGTTCTGGGGTACATGTGCAGATCATGCAGGATAGCAGAGGGTGGGGGGATTGGGGAGGGATAACATTAGGAGAAATACCTAATGTAGGTGACGGGGGGAATGGATGCAGCAAAACACATGTGTACACCTATGTAACAATCCCATTAAGTAATTCTTATTCCTCTCCGGCTTCCCACTCTCGCACCCTTCCTAATCTCCAACGATTATTATTCCTCATTTTGTCCATGTGCATATATTATTTAGCTGTTCCTTGCAAGTGAGAACATGAGGTGTCTATTTGAGTTGTTTCTCTTACAGTAGTGGCCTCCAGTCTCATTCTTTTTTTATAGTTGCATAGTGTTCAATTGCACACATATATGTACAAAAGAACATATATATATGTGTTAGAATATATAAGGTTGGTGCAAAAGTAATTGTGGTTTGCCATAACGTTAAAAGTAATGGCAAAAATCACAATTATTTTGTACCAAACTAAATATGTACACCATATTTTCTTTATTTATCCATTGATGGACACTTAGAGTCAAAGACTAATTCTAAATCTTTGCTATTGTGAAGCAAAACAGAAATATGATAAACATATGAATGTGGTATTTTGTTTTGTTTTGTTTTTTGGTTATTTTATTTGAGGCAGAGTTTCACTCTTGCTGCCCAGGCTAGAGTGCAGTGGCATGATCTTTGCCATTGCAAAGATCTTTGCTCACCGTAACCTTTGCCTCCCAGGTTCAAGTGATTCTCCTGCCTCAGCCTCTGGAGTAGCTGGGATTACAGGCATATGCCACCATGATTGGTTAATTTTTTTGTATTTTTAGTAGAGATGGGGTTTCTCCACGTTGGTTAGGCTGGTCACGAACTCCCAACCTCAGGTGATACACCTGCTTCAGCCTCCCAAAGTGCTGGGATTACAGGAGTGAGCCATGGTGCCCAGCCAGTATGTTTTTAATATAGCGTATGAACTTTGATAAACATATGAGTGCAGTATATTTTTAATATAACGAGTTCTTTTCTTTTGAATAGACACCCAGTAGTGAAATTGCAAGATGGAAGGATAATTCTATTTTTAGTTTTTTGATAGATCTCCATACTGTTTTCTATAGAGGTCCTACTAACTTATAGTCCCACCAACAGTGTGTAAATAGTCAGTTTTCTCTTTATCCTGTTATTGTTTGACTTTTTAATAATAGCCATTCTGGCATAAGACACCTTCATTGATTCTTAATGTTAAAACAACCTGCATTCCTGGGATACACTCTACTTAATCACTATTTTATTCAATTATATACATATTTTTATATATACATACATGTTTATATATAACTGACTAATCATTGGTTAACATTCCATTTTTTTTTTTCATTTTTTAGCCTAGGATTGATATATGTGAAACACTCGCCTCATAAATGATCTGGGAGGTGTTTTAATGTCCTCTATATTCTTAAACAGTTTGTGTTACATGTGTATCATTTCATTCTTAAGTATTTGACAAAATTCAGAAGCAAATATATCAATGGCTACTGCTATTTTTCATGGGAATAATTTTAAATAAATATTTAAACTCCATAATAGACATAGGTTTTTGAGATTTTCTATTCTATAGCCATTTTTCAAAAGTTTTGACTTTTTATAAACATCAGTTTCTTTGAAGTTGTTAAGTTTATTTAATTGCTCATATTTTCTCATTAGGCTTTTGATGTGTAAGTACTGTAAGAACTTTCCTTCTTTCATACTATGACAATTTGTTTCTTCTCTGTTTTTGCATGTTCAATGAAAGTAAGGATCAATCTCATTTAATAATAAAAACCAGCCTTAGGTTTTTTGATTTTTAAAATACTTTTTAATTTGAATTTTACTGATATTACTTATAATATTCTTCCTTTTATACTAGAATGATTTATATTCCTTTGGGCATATACCCAGTAATGGGATTACTGGGTAAAATTGTATTTCTGGTTCTAGATGCTTGAGGAATCATCACACTGTCTTCCACAATGGTTTAACTAATTTACATTCCCACCAACAGTATAAAAGTGTTTCTATTTCTCCACAGCCTCACCAGCATCTATTGTTTCCTAACATTTTAATAATCTCCATTCTGACTGACCTGACTGGCATGAGATGGTATCTCATTGTTTTGATTTGCATTTTTCTGATGATCAGTGATGCTGAGCCCTTTTTCATGTTTGTTAAATGCATAAATGTCTTCTTTTGAGAAGTGTCTGTTCATATGCTTTGCACACTTTTTGATTGTTTTTTTTTTCTTGTAAATGTGTTCAAGTTCCTTGTAAATTCTGCATATTAGCCCTTTGTCAGATGGGTAGATTGCAAAAATTTTCTGCACTCTGTAGATTGCCTATTCACTCCGAAGATAGTTTCGTTTGCTGAGCAGAAGCACCTCAGTTTAATTAGATCCCATATTCCAATTTTGGCTTTTGTTGCAATTGCTTTTGGTATTTTTGTCATGAAGTCTACTGTGAAGACACATGCACACTTATGTTTATTGCAGCACTATTTGCAATAGCAAAGACATGTAACCAACTCAAATGCCCATCAAAGATAGACTGGATAAAGAAAATGTGGTACATACACCATGGAATACTATGCAGCTATAAAAAGGAGTGAGATCATGTCTTTGAAGGGACATAGATGAAGCTAGAAGCCATCATCCTCAGCAAACTAACACGGGAAGAGAAAATCAAATACTGAGTGGTCTCACTAATAACTGGGAGTTGAACCATGAAAACATGGACACAGAAAGGGGAACAACACACACCAGGGCCTGTTGGGGGCCAGGGTTGAGGGGAGAGAACTTAGAAGATGGGTCAATAGGTGCAGCGAACCACCATGGCACATGTATACTTATGTAACAAACCTGCATATTCTGCACATGTATCCTGTTTTGTAAAAAATTTGTATATATTATTTTGTTTATGTATAGTGCTTTAATTTGCTCTTGCTTCTGTAGTTTCTTAAAGCAAAAAGTTAGGTTGTTATTTTGGGACCATTCTTTTCTATGACTTAAATGTTGATGTTTTTTCATTTGTATTTAGTTCAATATATATTCTAATTTATTTTGTAATTTCTACTTTAACTTTGGGTTATTTAAACATGTCTTATTTAATATCAAAATCTTTCAGATTTATCTCATATATCTTGTGGCAATCATTTTTTAATTGATTCTGTCATAGGATTATTGGAAATGAATATGCTTTACATTATTTCAGGTTAATAAATTTAATGAAGCTTATTTTATTGAACATCATATAGTCAGTCTTGGCAAATGTCATTTTTCTTCTTAAAACAATTTGCTTATCTGATATTATTGGGTGGAATATTCTACAAGTGTCAATTAGGTCATGTTATTTTAAAAAGTTGTTCAAGAGTTCTATACCTATATTAATTTTGTTTGTTTGTTTCACAGCAGGATCTCACCCTGTCACCCAGGCTGGTATGCAATGGTGCAATCATAACTCACTGCAGCCTCAAACACCTGGGCTCAAGTCATCCCCCCACCTCAGCCTCAAGTGTAGCTAGGACTCAGGCAGGCACCACCATGCACAGCTAATTTTTAAAAATTTTTGTAGAGGCAGCATCTCGCTATGTTGCCTAGTTTAGTCTCAATTGCCAGACCCTAAGAGACCCTCCCACCCATCCTTCTTCCCAAATCACTGGGATTATAAGCCTGAGCCACCAAGCTCAGCTACGTATCTTAACTTTCGATTCATTTTTTTATTAATTATTGAGGGAGGACAATTAAAATTTTCAGGTATCTGCGGGTTTTTCTTTTTCTCCAAATAATTTTATTGCTTTTTGTTTCTTGTATTTATAAGCCTAAGCATTTGAATATTTAGGGTTGTTAATTTTCTTAATGAATTCACCCACTTAACATGACTGCCTCTCAAATCCTTTGTAATTTGGATAAAGCTAAAATGTATTTTTTATAATATGCTGGCACTCCAGCTTACTTACGATTATGGACAATGTATATTTTCTATTATTTTCTGTTTAAAAATGTGTATTTTTAATTAATGTGGTGGTCTTGAAAACCACACATTTTGGGGTCGTTTCTGCCCAATTGAAAAATCTTTGTTTTCTAATTAGAGTGTTTATTGCATTTATAATTAGTGTAAACATTGATATTACTTATTTGACATTACTGCTATTATTATTCAGTGTAATCCACTCACTCTTTTTCTATTTTTCACTCTCATCCTCATTTATTTTGAATGAATACTATATTAATATGCTATGGTAGCCATAACAAAGTACCACAGACTAAGTGGCATAAACAGCAGAAATTTATTTCTCAAAGTCCTGTAGGATAGAGGTGTCAGTTCAGAGTGTCAGCAGCCCTGGTTTCTTCTGAGGCCTCTCTCTTTGGCTTGTAGACCTTCACCTTCTTGTTTTTTCACATGATCTTACCTCTGGGCATGTTTGTATTCTTATTTTTATGTATCAGAATATCAGTCATGTTGGATTAGAGTCCATTCTACTGACATTATTTAAATTTAATTACCTTCTTAAATAATCTATCTCCAAATACAGTCACATTCTGAGGGTTGCAACTTCAACATATACATTTTGGAGGGATACAATTCAACCCATAAAACATATAAATACTTGGGATTCCATTTAATTTCCCCTATTACCTGTTTTACTACATCACAATATATAATTTATTTTTTCATTTTTTAATCTACTATTTTACATTTATATATTTATCTTACACTATATTTTCAAATAATATTTTCCTAACTTGCTTTAATATAAGACAATAAAACAATGCTCTTTTATTTCTCTTCTCTGTCTCTTATACTCTAGTTGTGGGATAATATTTTGCATATGTTAGAAACTTCAAATACATTGTTATTTCAGCTTTAAAAATATATTGAGATGATGGCCAAGGAATACAAATTCTTAGACAGAAAGTATATATATTTTTGAATTATATTACACAGTGTGGTGAATTTGGTTAATAATATTGTACATTTAAAAATTGCTAAGTGTGATAAATTTCAACATCCTTATTGCAAAAAATAGTTAAATATTTGAGGTTACAGATGTGTTAATTAGCTTAATTTAATTATTCCACATTATATTTATAAATTATAACATCACTTTGTAGTTCATATATTTATATAGTTATAATCAATTAACCATAAATAAGTTGCTTTTAAATAAAAAAATAAAATGATAGCTATCTCTTATTTATCTGGTATGGCAATAAAAATATGTTAAACTATGCTCTGTTTTATACACTTTAGCGCAGTAATCATACTAATAATAGCATTTTATAGACCTTGTCTAATTTCACCATCCCTGCTATGGATGGCAGGGCATAATATCTAAAAATATGAAAGAAAACGGCTGGCTGTCGTGGCTCACGTCTGTAACCACAGCACTTTGGGAGGCCAAGGCGGGCGAATCACGAAGTCAGGAGTTTGAGACCAGTGTGACCAACATGGTGAAATTCCATCTCTACTTAAAATGCAAAAAATTAGCTGAGCATGGGGGCAGGCATTTGTAATCCCAGCTACTCAGGAGGCCGAGGCTGGAGAATCCCTTGAACCCAAGAGGCGGAGGTTGCAGTGAGCCAAGACCACTGGAGCTACTGCACTCCATCCTGGGCAGATTGAGACTCCATCTCAAAAAAAACAAAAGAAGAAAACAAACAAGTATAATATCCATTATTTAATAATGTAAAAGTCATCATATCTTAGATCATTCTTTGCCAGCTTTGTGGAACTTCACAATAACTTAGTATTTAGCATAAGTTCGAGGAGAAGATCAGACTGGTTTCTGGAGCTCTTTCTTTGTGTCACCTTTCTCTGTGTTATATGCCTAACAAATTACAGTTATTCTTCATAAAGTGTGATCTTCGTCATATCAAATAAAGAGGACCACCATGTCTTACTCCCCATCTCATGGCCCAAAATGTGTTTCTAGGCAGCAGATCCCCATAGAACTCACTTCAACACTTTTCTTCTCTTAGGGATCACAGTCTGTGCTGCATCTTCCTCCATGCCCTCTCCAGTGGAAATCACTGTTTTATATTTTGTGTGGCAAATATTGATGGTTTATTGTGATAAGTTAATTCTAATTTATTATGATTGACTCATTATGGTTGATAAGATATACTAAAAATAAATTTTCAAGCATTTAAAAAATTAAGTATAATACTGTACTATTTTCTCAAAATAATAAATGTAAAGGTCTTCTATTGTGTAAGTTTAATAATCAGTAATGTATGAAAGTAATGGCTATTGAAGAGTTTTAAAGTAATATTAAGATATCTGATGTTCAGGCAAAGTGGAGGTACTTTTATATTTATTTTTACTGTAATTAATCTAAAGTAATTAAGATTTAATTTTAGTTAAACATTTGAGTAAAAAAAATAAAATCACCTGAAAATTTGGAAGTCTTCTGGGATAAAATTTTGGAAGAATTGCTTAATATTTACATATTTTGGGATTTCATATCATCAAAAATATTTATGTCATACTTAAAATATAAATTATTATTTTTAAATGTTCTTGCTTTTGCATCTTTTATGCTTATGCTTATCCTGTTTATGTAAAAGAACAGGAAGAGAATTGTGTGTCTTATAACTAAGAGAATAAAGAAAGAGTCATAAAACTCCTTGTGAGACAGTAATAACTAAATGATGAATAAAAATTCACTTCTGGTAACCTGGTAGTAATTCTGTAACTAACACACAAATCAAATTCGTAACCTAATGAGAAAAATAGGAAACAAAATAATAATTCACAATATATGATTTTAAGTTAAAATTAAACTTAAAGAAACGTACAACCATAAATCTGTATGCAAAATGAGAAAAAAAAATGACAAAATAAATGAGTATCTCTCCAAAGAAGTTTGAAGAGGAATCACAGGTTAAATGCAAAGTGAATCAACATAAAAGCAATAAAGAGAATGTCAGAAATTAGTAAAATAGAAAATAAATATATATTGCAAATAATCAATAAAATAAAAATTCAGATCTCTGAAATGCCTCAAGAAAATAAATTCTTAGCAAAAGTTTTTAGTAAAAGTTAATAACTTACAAATAATAAACAGAAAAAAGGAGACTGTCACTGTAGACCTTAAAGATTTAAACAGGCAATCAAGTGATTATTAAAAAAATTCTGCCTTTATATTTTGAAATGTGGATTAAATGACAGAATTGTTAGACAAAAACAACTACTGAAGATTGAACAAAAATAGTGGAAAACATTGAAATTTCCATATTTCTTAAAAAAATATAAATTTATATTTGTGCAGTTTCTAAAAGGTATTTCAAAAATCTTATGGACTCTTGAAATCCTTTCAAGGATCTAAGAAAGACCAAAAAAAAAAAAAAAAAGCATATCAATTATTGTAAGGAACACAATAATAGAAAACAATTCAATTCATTTTGGGAGATTTCCACATTCATCATTTGAAAGCATAAACTTTTAAAATATAAGAAAATTTTGTTATTTATATTCAATAATGCAAACATAAAGAATATTAGCAATCCAAATCTAGTGCTGTAATAGTGGAGCAGAATAGAGACTTACAATAAAATTCCACACATTTAAAATATTCACTTAATAATTAAAGTGATATGGCAAGTTTCTGTTTGATTAATGATGCTGGAAAAATGAGCATTCAAGAAAAAAATTCTGACCTCTGTCTTGTTGTATGGAAACAATGTCTATATGGATGACATTCAAAATGTAAATAGTGAGACAATAAATCGTTTTCAAAATGCTATAGAAAAATATCTTTATTGCTTTGAATTTCTTAAACAAACCACAAATGTGAGAAAGTGTTTTCATTGCAAGTAGAGACTGGTAATCAGAATTACTTTAGAACTAAGAATTTTATCAAAATTAATCATAAAAAGACTAAAATAGGAAACAACTTAATGAATGAATGTGACTGATTATACATATGTAAATTTATAAATAGCAGATTTCATATCACCTATGTATGTATGCGTCTACAGAATAGCAATTTATACCCATAGAAATGTATGTACCTTAAATAGTTCTTATGAATAATGAGAAAATGTCATTGATCAACCCTATGGAAAAAGAACAGTTTCTGAACAAGCACTTCATGACAATAAGGATATCCAAATGTCCTATAAACATGTAAAATACCTTCAATATGAAATTTTAATATAAAATATAAAACAATCTTCTTAGAACTATCCAGTTAAAAACAATTTATCAATTATTTTTTGCCAACTTTTTCTTCTTAGGTGTTAAGACAAAGCTGTGTTTCTTTGTAATGTGCTATGTCAACTCAAATACATACATTAAAAACAAGCAATTCCTGGGACAAAATAGTATGTAATACTTTCTACTAGGACCTTCCAATATGTAAAATCATACAAAACAAATTAAAAATTCTGTTTCGTGATGCACTTACAGAAAAGTGGAGCCAGCAATGTGATACCTTGTTCACCTACCCTGTGTTCTTTATTACAACTTTCATTGTTATTTCAGTGATGGGTCAGGGAATATTCAACTTGTTTTTAATTTAAGGAAAGTTTAGGAAAACATAACAATTGCTAAGAACTTAAAAGCCAGAAAAAAACAGAAATTTCACATAAATTTGCATGATTACTGAATAATATTTATTTTATAATAAAGTGTTGAATCAAAGCCTGTAGCACCAACTGAAGATTCATTTGTATTCAGGGTGCTTCGAAAGTTCTTTATGAATACTTTCCAAGATAACTACATTTTTAAAGAAAATTGCCTAAATGAATGTTCAGGAGTATTGAAAACAAGCTGTCATAAAGCATTTCATGAATGGCTGCAAGGAAAGAGTAGTCACTGAGTTCAGCTATGCAGGTCTGACCCCATGAAGTTGTACATTGTTGATCATTTGGCAGGTTGAAAGGTCTCTCTATTGCATGCAAGGTCACCTTGCCCTCTAAAGCTCACATCCTCTTATTAGAGAGCAAAACTCTTTTTACTTCTTTTTACAGTTTGGCATAAGCCAAAAATTTCAAACAATTATTCTCATGGCATTCAGATGAAAAAAAAAACAAACACTCTTGAAAAATAAAGTTTATGATCTAAGCAATCTTTTCAAATCAGGGACATTTGACTTACATTAATCATCTTGTTTCTTAGAGATTTTGAAGTCTGGAAGAAATGATAGCAGTTGTAAAACAAAAGCAGTGATCTAAGGCAACATTTTAAAATACAATTATCATTCTGATGCTTTGGAGCTAAATTATTTTTTGAACAGAAGCATACTTTTAACGATTTCCTCTTTACAGACAAATCTGTTTACAGATAGTTTTTAAAAAATATTTCCCATATTGGATCTTAAGTTCATCAAACCAGATTAATCATAATACTTTGTTCATTATACAATTTATTAAAGGACCTTCATAATACTTTGTTCATTATACAATTTATTAAAGGACCTTTCTGCATTTTAATTTTTATTTAATAATATGATAATGAACACACACAAAAATATCATTTCCCTGGACCAAAAGATGGTCACAATTATGAAGGTACAGTAATTTTTGAACCATTGGATGATCTGTTTATTGGAAAGTATAAGTTGAAAAGACAGGCAACAAAAAGCTGTGGGAAAATGGTATGTGGATAGACCTCCCAGAATGCAATGTGTCTCTTGTGAGTGATGAATAATCAGGTGAATAAAATGACTCATTTTACTGCAGAACAGCACTCCGGTTCTCCAATTAGGTTGGGCTCACTCAACATGCCTATGTAAAAAGTGGTCATGTTAATAACTATACAAGAGCTGAAAACTGTGTATTTTTCCTCACCAAAGCTAACTGCCACCTCTTGATCAATCCCTTCAAAGCAGAGAAAGATACCGAGTCCCCATTTTTCATGGAGGCCAGACTGTCATGTGATGGTGGGCTTATTATGTTGGAATCCTTCTACTATGAAAGGTGCAGAGATTTGCTCCTTCTAGCAGCTACCAATTCTGGGATACATCTTTGTTCTCTGTTTCTATCAAATTAACCAATTAATAGACTTATACCTAGTTAAGAATTCTTTATATTAAGTTTGTGATTATATTATTTTGAGTCATTTTCTATTGCTCCTAGACTCTAACCAATAAATATATTGCACCCTTTTTCATTATTCCATCTTCTATCAAAATTTAGTATCTTTATATATAAATGTGTGTCTTTTAGAAAGTTTAAAGTTTGGTTTTTATTCTCAATTTGAAAATTGTTTTCTGTTTGTTGGAGCATTTATTCAATTTATAATTAACTTTACTATACTTTATTCAATGGCTGATATATTTAAGTTTAACCTAATTTTCTGAATAAATCATGGATTCAATGTTACAAAAAGAGAGTCCATAGATATTTTAAAATATTAGGTAATGTACTGGTACATTGTATTTGTCAACTTGACTGGATTAATGGATACCTAAATAGCTGTAAAGTATTATTTCTTGGTGTGTCTATGAGGGTGCTTCTGGGAGATACTGGTGTGTGAGTCAGTGAACTGAGTGGGCAAGGTGGGCAGTCACCATCCAATCAGGTGGAGGAAAGATAAAACAAAAGAAGAAAAAGATGAATTTTCTTTCTCTTGGAGCTGAGATACCTTTCTTTAGGATCCTGCCCTTGGACAGTAGAACTCCAGCTTTCTGGACTTTGGACTCTTGGATTTATACCAGTCCCCCTCCCTCTCACAGGTTTTCAGGCCATTGTCCTCAGACTGAGGGTTACAATGTCAGCTTCTCTGATTTTGAGGATTTTGGACTTGGACTGAGCCATGTTACCAACTTCTCTGGTTCCCCAGCTTGTGGAAAGCATGTTGTGGGACTTCTCAGCCACCATAATCACATGAGCCAATTTACCTAATAAATCTCTCTCTCTCTCTCTCTCTCTCTCTCTCTCTCTCTCTCTCTCACTCTCTCTCTCTCTCTCTCTCGGTATCCATCTATCTATCTCTCAATCATTTATCTATTCACCTATCCACCCATCATCTATCTATGCTATTGATTCAGTCTCTTTGGAGAACCCTAATTAATATAGGAAGTTAGTATATTAATAAAATAACATGTGAAAATATTGTGTTATCTTATCAGATTGGAAAGAGAAATCTCAATTTATTCAAACTCCAAATTCTTCACCAACTTAAGGAAGGTAATATTTGTTTAAATTTTGTGGTTTTATTTAAGAGATAATGCATATAAAATACATAATATAATGTTCAGGACATAAAGGGTATTTGATAAGTATTATTCTAAAATTTTATTTTCTTATTTTTTTATTCTCCCCCATTTTATATCATACATTAAATTATAACAAGTAAAACATGCAAAATAATTTTAAGTCTACTAACAGGTACATGTTATCTATTTCAATATACAGTGCAACATGATACATTTTCTAGGCAGGGTAGGAAACACAGACGATTAAAAGCAAAAAGACATGATCTAACTTCCAGATAAGTCATCTTAAGAACATATATCTTCATATTTACCTTCCTTATGTGTGTAATCAAATAATAATTCTACAGATGGTTTTATTAACTGATTGCATTTAAATTACTGTGAAAAGTTTTCAGGAGTAAAATTTATCCATGTGTTTGAATTGTTGCATTAATTATGGTTAACATAACATTTAAACTATCATGAAGATTTAACATTACAAAGAATAGAGAAAAGACTGTAACTTTATAAGTCTAAAAATGCTTGGATTATAGTCTCAGGTTTTCCATTCATGAGTTACTCCACTTAGAATAATGGTTCCCAACTCCATCCAGGTTGCTGTGAATGCCATTATTTTGTTCCTTTTTATGTCTGAGTAATATTCCATGGTATATATATCACATTTTCTTTATCTCGTTATCGGTTGATGGGCATTTAGGCTGGTTCTATATTTTTGTGATTGCTAATTATACTGTTATACACATGTGTGTGCAAGTGTCTTTTTCATATGACTTATTTTCCTCTGGGTAGATACCCAATAGTGGGAATGCTGGATCAAATGGTGATTCTACTTTTGATTCCCTTGGACATTCTTCTAAAATGACTTTCAATAATACCTGCCTCCTGTATTTATGACCTGTGTAATCCCCTCCACTTGATGGAGGGTTGGGTTTAGTAACTTCCTGCATATAAATATAATGTGGCAAAAGTGATAAGATGCCATTTTCAAGATTAGATTTTAGAAGACTGATTCTCTCTTTGTATGTGTATGTGAGATCTCATCTTTGCTTTGATGAAACATGTGTATGTGAGATCTCATCTTTGCTTTGATGAAGCCTGGATTCTAGATCAACAGATTATAAGATAATAAATGTGAGTTGTTTAAAGCCACTGATATTTGGGGGCAAATTTTTATGCACTAGTAGATAACTAATACAAGATAAGTAAATAAGATGAACAGTCATACTAAATATCATAAAAATGTCATTAGATATAGATGAAATAATGCATTTAGATTTTGGTAGGAGTATGGCATTTTACTCTGACTTTGCACCCCTTTTAGAGTCTGAGTGGACAAATTTTTTTTTGATATGGCCTACTTGTAAAATGTTCTCTCTTATTTATATAAGAATATAGTGTTTGAAGTTGAGCTATTAGAAATGATAATTTTCATTATTTAAAAAAATATTAAACACATATGTATTTAAGGTGATAAATACATTGCCACCCCTTTAGTAATAAGCTTCATTTAAATATTTTCAAAACCGGCAAGAGATACATTTTGAGCTAAAATACAATTTTTCTTACATAATTAATGTTGTCCCTTAGACAATACACTAATCCATCATTTTTTCTAAATCTGGCGGGCTTCCCCCATAGTTGTTCTAAACATTATTCGATGTTACAGCCTTTATCTGTGTTTTTGAATATTTTTATTCATTATCATTAACATATACCTTTAACTATCGTGATATTGATGACATTATAAAGAGAAGATATTATAACTTTGTATGTTCAAACAGGTTTGAATTACACCCTTTGTATAGCATCCCAGATTAATAGCCAGTTGAGTATACTTTACTATGCTTTATTCAATGACGGATACATGTTTCTTTATAGGTGTTGTAAACATTGTTGAATGTAATAGCCTTTTGAAAGGAAGATTTCTGTCTATACAAATTTGGAAAGTCAGGCATATTAACCCTCTTATTGTGACATACTAAGAAATTCTCTACCAAATAATTTTGTTTAAGGTAACTTAAACTTTTTGAACAGTGAACACTTAGTTTTAATAGACATTTACAGTGTTACCTAGAATTGTGTCTGAGAAACCTTTATTTATGAAATGCTCCTTGGATGATATAATTTTGCTGCAATGATAATCCTGGTTCATAGAATAATTATGATATAGACTATTGACTTCTGGCACATGGGTAAAGATGAAAGTGAGAACATATTTTTGATTGATGTGAAGGGGCAAAACATTCAAAATCTGGGGAAAGAAGATTCTCACAGAAGGAGGAGCAGTTGTAGAGAGTTCAAATGGGAGCATCCTTGGTATGTTTGAAGAGCAGACAGATGTTTGGGGAGCTGAAGCTGCGGAGAACAACTCAGTAATGGGGGTGGGGACATGAATAATAAAACAATAAGTAATTTTTATATTATTGACTTGTAATCCAAATTGCAAGAATTTATTAACTATGGATTTACAGAGTGCCAGAATAAAGTTTGTCAGGGCACTGCATCTACCACCATAATTAGTTTGTCATTGTTAATTTAAAGAGCTTTGTACATTGAAACTTATTTTTCTGCCTTAACTGCTACACTATCTTGAAATTAAATATGTCAAGCAAGAACTTCCCTTTGTAATTTAGAGTAAAATTTAGTTTAGACATTTTTATTGCATGAGAGCTATAAACACTCTAAAGTGAAGATTTATATATTAAACATAATTGTCCATTAAAGTGAGCAGGAAACATATTATTCATTTTAAGTAATGAAGAATCATTGAATCTAATTCTGAATTGCATGCTAAGGTGTAACCCATTCTAATGCAGTTTCTAGAGACATTTAATCTAATATAATTTACACTATTAACCATCACTTTTACATGATTAATGTTCTCTTGATATGGTTTTGATGGGATTTTTGTTTGTCTTGCTTATTATTTCAATACCCATTGTTGATGCATTCAACTAAATTTTATTAGTTTTATCATTTATTTATATGTGCAAAATACTTTCCTAAGTACTCATATAAAATAATATCAGTTATTGCAGAATAATCTTTTGAAGTAGATTTTATTCTCATTTTTATCCCCTGCAAACAGTTGAGTAAACTGAGTCATGGGAGAGTCAAATGACTTATTCAAGGTAGAATACCTACTTAGTTAAATCTCAGTTTGCACCCAGTTGTTTGGCTTAAATCCTTGTGTTCATAATGACTATACTACAGTCCTGGTTTTATTTCAAATTAAATCAAATAAATTCAAATTTTTTCAGGTGGTTAGCAACTTATAGATCAGAAAACAAAAATGCAGAAAGACGAAGAGACTAATGTCAAAATTTTCCTTCAGACAAAATGAAATACATGGGAACTATTTCCAGATTAAAGGATTGAAAAATCTGTCTAATAGACTCCAAGATATCATGTATTTCAGCACGGAAAAATATTCCATATTTTTAAATGTAATACTCCAGTAGAAGCAGAATTTTACCTATATTTTCATAACAGAAGCTCTCTATTCAATGATGAGCTAAATGACAACTGACCATGTGAGTGATGCATAAACTAAAGAAGTGGAAAATACTTTGGAAAGCTCAGAGAAGAAATTATAAATAAACATTTTTAAATTTCCACCTAGAACTGACAATTTTAATTGCTTAATTGCCAAGTGTATAGTTTTATTTTATATAAATCTAAAATTAATATGTACAGAAATAATGAAATATATGTAATATAATAATTTATTGATTATCTCTAATTTTAATTAAAAATATTAGAGAATACTTTCATGGTTTCAAAATTTATTTTGATGATGTCTGAATCAATCCTAATTTTAAATACTTTTAAATACCATTTTGTTTGAAAAGAATATAAAGCTAGAAATGTTTTTAAACATTTAATTACAATAACTGCAAAATCTAAAATAGAATTTTTCACATGGCAAAAATTCAGTAATTGTGAAATAAATAGACGGGACAACATTGTGTGTAAAATTTCATGCCAAATTCAAAATTTGGTAGGTGGCATGCATAAAATCTTTCATTCTGTCTACTTTTACATTTAGTCTAAGCATTTTTTGACCAAATTTTATGTAGACAAATATAATTCTATCCGTGATATATTAATGTTTATTTTTATTTGTAAAAAGTGAGTCTTGAAAGCATATTCTATATTTGACATTCACAGAGAAAATTTGAGATAAATGACATCACTGTAGATTAATGTTAGTTTTATAACACAAATAATTATATTAATACTATACTAAGCAAATTATATTATTCCTCTAACTTAAAATTCTTCAATTTTGCCTAGCAAATAAATTGAAATGTGATGGAAATTGATTTAACATAATTCATAACAACATTAGTCACATTATATGTAAGCAGAAGTAGAGATTGAAGAAAGCTTTGACGGACAAATTTTACAGAGACTTAAGTGCCATTAACACCAGTCCTAAAAGACACCAAGAGAATTCCATTGTTTTATGTGGAATATCATTTCTTCACACGGCTTAATTATCTAAGAAAAGGCAGATCATTGGGGTTAATTGTTAAATATGTATATAAAATATAGTTTAAAGTTAAGGTTCACAGCTTGTTTGTTTATTAAACTGAGACTACAAATAGGAAAGTTGTCTTTATTATTATCTATACATATAAGTTATCAATATCTTTGATAATTATTTAATATTCAGTCATTTTAATAACTATGTTCTCAGCCCATTTCATTTTGAAAATTAGATCCTTAAACTTGAAAGTAAATTTGTGATGTTAGTCCTATCAGCACTGCAATAATCAACACTCTCCGTTTGTTGTGTTCCTGGAATGTAAGTATGGAATCCCGTAGAGTAGGAAAGTTCATTCAGCTATCTAAAATGAAAATCTACCTATAGCACATTAAGACGGGGGTGCTTAAGGTTAAAAATGAGCCTCTGACTTAATTTCTGCCTTTATGTTTACTGAATTTAAATGAAGGGACCTAAGCTGCATGGAAGTAGTGAGCCTATTAGAAACATACAGATCCAATTGTCACACTTGAAAAGGAAATGGAGAAAACTGTGGTGATTCAATGCCAAAAAAAAAAAAAAAAAAAAACCCTAAATGATATGGTAAATATAAATTGACCTGGCTGAGCACGATGTCTCATGCCTGTAATCTCAGCACTTTGGGAGGCCAGCGAGAGAGGATCACGAGGTCAGGAGCTCGAGACCAAGCTGACCAGCATGATGAAACCCCATCTCTACTAAAAACACAAAAATTACCTGTGCCTGGTGGCGCGCGCCTGTAATTCCAGCTACTCGGGAGGCTGAGGCAGGAGAATCACTTGAAGCCAGGAGGCGGTGGTTGCAGTGAGCTGAGATTACGCCACTGCACTCCAACCTGGGTGACAGAGGGAGACTCGGTCTCAATAATAATAACAAAATGGTCTGTGTGACATGTGTTTAAGGAATTTGTTTCCTAAAAAGAGAAAAAAAGTTCAGATGCAATGAATTTGTGAAAAGTTTCCATGAGAAAGTTTTATGGTTGTGTCTTTCCAGAAATACAGTAACCAGGTGTGAAAAACTAAACGACATAGGAAAAGTTTAAAATGTAAAGTAAGTCAATTAATTGACAAAGATTATATTAGAAAAAGAACTGACTACAAGACACTTTAACATCTTCAACTTTTCCCTCTAAGAACTAAAAAATATATATATATTTCCAAAGGGTTTCAGTGTACAGGATAAGGTAGTGCTGCTCCTGTTAATATTGTGCTTAACTTAGACAATTATGGGGATTACCATAATTATTCTTTGAAATATACTAAAAAATTACTACTTTGTATGAATATATAAGGCAATATTACATACAGAGGAAGATTAACAGTTGTATATATAGACATAGATATGAATGTGCATAATCTATATCTTTATATAACTGATAATTTAAAAATAGTATATATTTTCTCTGCTAAGCTGCAACCTGAGAGCCCAAAATTCTAAATGAGCTATGCATACAGCAACGGACTTTGGAAATCAGCCCCTGTATGCAGAGTGAACGATTTTATCCATGTCATTCACTGACGCCACATCCATTTATGCAGTACTATTCCTCTGTTGAAGTTATGCTACTTCTCACAATTACAAACATGGAAAGAAATATTAGATATTCAGGATATTTCAAGATGTTTTCCTTTTCAATAAAATAATTACTGTTTTCCTTGGAACTATAGCTGATTTTAGTAAATCCCTAAGCAAAACTGTAAACAACTGATAAATAAATCCAAGTATGTTTACAAAAAGAATTTTAACCTACAGATATACGTTTATCTTCATATCAATTTATATTTCATCTTTCCCCAAGGAATACATGCAGCCTTTTTGCACTTTCCCATCTCAATTTGATTAAATATTTATTGCTCTTGTGAGGTAGCTAAGTTTCACAAAACAGTATTCATTAAAACTTAAAATAACATCTCATATATAGATGAATTCCTCTTTCAAACTTGTGCCTCTAGAAACAGATAAAAGACTGGTGATTTATTACTGAAAGGAACGCAACTACTGCTGTTCATTTCTAATGAGACATATCAGAAATGGATTTCAGATACTATTCAAAGAATATCATTTGAAATAAATATTACTATTAACAGCATCATATTAAAAATAAAAATGAGTTATCACATTATTTCCAGTGTTTTCTCTCAACTCTTTAATACTCATAACTACTAAAAAGTAATCTTTATAATTCTCTAATACCGTTAGATCTTTCCAAGGTATGGGAGTATATAGAGAAAGCAGTTAATCAATGAAAGAGAGAAGATAAAAAGAAAAAAAAATATTGACAATATGGTGACTATTGAGGTAGATAACATTAAAAAAAATCTCGTAGAAGTGATACTTTATACCTAAAAAGAAATTTATATTAAATTACCTGTATAAGCAATTTGTGTTAGGAAGAAATAACCTATAAATTTTCAGTGTCTTTCTATATAAATTTTATTTTGTATACTTCTCAACAAAAAAAGGTTCACACAGAGATCTGAAGTTCATCTGTGGTTTTCCTGATCTTGGGCTGGGCAGTGAAATTCATGTCCCTTTTTGTGATATGGGCTGAAGAACATTTTCAGTGTCAATTAATATCTGGGGGTATATCATGTTCTTGGTGCAGCAACAGAGTTCACAAGTAGAAACCAACAGTATTAACCTCACCATGTACACTAAAATTTCCTGTGCATGATGCTGACATGTCTAGCATCAATGGGACAGAGAATCATGCTCTACCCATAATTGGAGCCGCTGAAAAATTAACACCTCAAAGAGTGGGTATTTATACAATAAAAGAGAATAAAAAATGAGGCAATAACACAATCCAGTACATCAATTCTATAACTATTTTAAAACATAACTTAGAACTAAGCAATTTCAAATACCTTTGTGCACATTCTTTCTTAATTTTCAGTAATTATAAACAATATAGTTCTAGGCATAAAATACATTTTAACTTCCATGAAACTTAGTAATTCAATTAATGCACTGTGTTTTTTATTTCAATGAATTTCTCCTATTGAGAATTCAACTTGTCAGGAACTTTAGACTTTTGTTTTTTGCTTAAATTAATATTTATTAAAGAAATATCACAAAAATATAATCTCCTTATTTGGAAAAAAAAAGACTTATGTGGAAAGCAGACTGACAGAGTAATAATAACAAATCTGTTTCATACAGACTGGCATAAAAATATACCATTACATCCACTTCCTACTAATATCCTCATTTAGATGTTATGATAACTTTTGTGAATGTCAAATGGTAAAATTTACCACAAATTATAGTTGATTTATCTTAATACAAGTAATGCCTAAAATGCCTAAATGGTGCAATGAAAATTAAGAATAACTATTAAAAGCCGAAATAATCCTTGGAATTTTATTGACAATCTTTAGAAATATAAATTTGTCAGTTTATTATAATTACGCTAAACTTCTATAATGTTATATAAACTTATATAATGTTAAACTGCTTAAAAGTGAAAGGATATAAAAATTCTATAAATCATCTGGAAAAGTCACTTCTGAATTTAAAAAAATAGTATTTATAATAAGTCAAACTCACGGAAAACATTATGAGTGGGATTCTTTCTATTTGCAATATTGTACTAGACATGATCAAGAAAATTCAAAATCTTCCTTAACTCAATGAGTTTATTAACTGATCATATAACATGATATTTCTTAGAACAAGAAAATCAATCATTTCTGCTCATATAATCTAAAATGGTCATCATTGTGAAGACATTCTCCCCATAATGATTTAGCTGCAAGTATGAATAAAGATTCCATTTAAGTGTATGCATTTAAATCCGCATAGACTGAAAAAAAATGATTTATGTCTGGATAAATCTTGTTCAGTAATCATGGGTAGCTAAAAAAATATTACCTATGGACAGGTAAGTGTTGCCATGGATGAATGTCTTGCTCAACAGACCATAAGAGCAAATTAAGTGTTACATTTTACAATTTTAGTTATCACATTGATTTTTCAAGCTGGCAGCTGGTAATATGCAGAGACACCAGACATTCTCAAGTTAGCTTCCTTTAAATGAATGTGTAGCACTTTCAGTAACACTGGTTCAAAATGGCCAAACTCCGGTTAAGTCCAGTATGCAAATAAAATTGAGATATTATTTGTTTAAGAACTGGGATATAGTCTTTTCAGAACTTCTAGAAAAAAGGTAAAGCAATTTGTTTCACAAATTAGCAGGACATCACATGTACTTGACTCTCCTGTAAGTAACTCAAATCATCGTGTTTAAAATTGAGTCCATCACATGTGGAACATTTTTATACTAATTAAAATGTAAAATTTGCCTTTGTATACAGATGAGTTTGGACTCCATATTATCCAATTAGTCATTACATAAAAATAGGCAGGCTGCTGTACTTATCTCTCTTTCACTTGTAACTGAAATAGTGTCATTGATACTAAATTTAGCTGAGGATGAAAATTAAATGTAATATTAAAATATGTAGAGACTTTAACATAGTTCCTGGTATATTAAGACAAATAATTATTAGGTTAGTCTATCTATTGAGGGACTATTGATAATTTATTATATATACTAATCCCTGCTCTATGTTTCTGAAGGTGTTAATCAATTTAATCTTCATAGATCACTTTGAGCTACTTACAATAATCAACTCTTTTTGGAAATTAAAAATGAGGATTAGTCAATGTCTAAGTTATCCATTTGTCAGTAACATTACAATTCAAAACCAGCAGTCTGTCTCATTTTAACCACTAAAAAATAAATTCTTGTTGTCTAGAATAAAATTTTCTTCACCTAAAATTTTCTTTCTGCAATTATGAAATGGTTTTTGATAAATGGCTATAAATTTACTTTTTGACATTTACACATATATAATTTTCATTATTATAATACATACAAGTAACCACTGTATATTTAGAGTAGGCAACAAGTATTTGTGTGTGGTTTTGTGTATTATCTTCAGATTATTTCAGAATATATGCACTGAGTTAACTTTTTGAACTATTAAAAACTTCAACATAGGCGACATATTTC
Organism: Alouatta palliata; assembly: GCA_004027835.1. Classification (NCBI taxonomy): domain Eukaryota; kingdom Metazoa; phylum Chordata; class Mammalia; order Primates; family Atelidae; genus Alouatta; species Alouatta palliata. The sequence continues at coordinate 8,699 of PVKV010012235.1, read as the reverse complement.
ATGCAGGTAAAGTGAATAGCCACATATAGAATGTATTGCTAACAAGAACTCATCAGTCTGATATAGTGCTTGCTTTTCCAAATTTGCATATCTATTATTCTGAATTAAGATTCATCTGATATTTTTAGAAGAATAATATATTGTTATTATTTTATTTCACAAAAACGTGTCTTTTCCAACTTTTAATTCAATGTGTTATAATTCATCAATATCACTATTATTTTTGATGTTTAAATTGTCTCAAATTTGGGCAAAGCAAGCTTATCCCAGCTGGTACTGGAGATCTTCTGTCAGGTTCCCATCTGGTATTTTCAGAATACTTAACAGGATAAATTTGAAGCTACACAGAGGGAAAAAAATGATATTTTCAACACATTTAATATAGCAAAGAATCCAAAATGTCCAAAATCTTTATTATTGCCAACAGAAAGCAAGCCTTAAATGTAATTTCTCTAGCAAGAATATCTTCTTAATATTACTAAAATATTTTGAAGAGAACATTAGTAATCAGGACAATTAAAATCACACAACTTCAGGGTAAAAGTTACTATTATACTTTACTTTTTATCTAAAAATAGTAAATGTAATTTCCAGCACAGAATGTTGAAAATTTTAAGAAATAACATTTTGGTATAAGATCCATTTACTTTGTAAAATCTGACTTGTTTCATTTAAACTTGTCTTCTAAAGAAAATACATATTTGCAGTTTAATAGTTTAATTCTTCAATTAGTTAAGATTGATAATTACACTTAACTATACATTATCAAATTAGATTATTCTATACAAAAAATTTTCAATAATATTCTGAGTTTATTATAATTAATGCTATTTACCATGACCACTTCATACCAAGTAGGACTTTCAACCTTGATCTAATTGAAGACAAGATGAATCAAAAAGTTTAATAAAGTTTCAGACATATGTGTCATTTTTTTTTTCTGTAAAGCACATTTAAGATCATGAGTAAGTCTTCTCAATATTTTGTCAATGTCATTATTGTTTGAATGTATGTGCATTGTCTGGGAGGCTGTTCTATTGGTCTCATAAGCTCCTGCTCACAGCTACATTAATCTGCTGGATGAACTGGAGAATCTAAGGTGACCTCACCCGGAAGTATCATACAGGATAAAATGACATGTTCAGGAAACAGAGTTTTTGCATCATCTCTCTTACTTCACACTTACAAATTTCAGCAGCACTTGCTGCAATATGTATAATTCTTGCAAAACACCTGAGTAATTTCCTATGATATTTTTATCTCTATGGCACTCTATCCTATCGCATTGTTTTACTCTGCTATGTTCTTTTCCAGTCTATTAAAAAGTAAATTTAAAAGCTGTGAGTACAACCCAATCACTTGGCTTCCTGCTTCACTAATGAGCAACAAAAATCGGTTTAGCAAATACTAATATGAAGGATTTATGCATCTTCATAGGAGTATGCTACTTTTAAAAGAGCCAGAAGACATATTGGTTTTATAGAGGCATTGAATGAAGAAACAAAATAACATAGTATTAGACAATTATATATTAATTTAATGTTGTCCCATTTTGGAAGACTTTAAGTTGATTTGGGAAGAGATGTGAAAACATTGAAGTATTCGTACCAGATTATTTACTATTGTATTTTATTATGAGATCTCCCTGTCATACGTGCATATTACACAAAAGTAATCCATTAATACCCAAACATATTGTTGACATTCTTTTTCATCCCTTGTAGTTGAGGGCTTAACATTTATTGGACTCTTTTCAAGTTTTCTTCCAGTAGGAACCTATGTTTCCTTGAGTAAGCATAAGTTATTTCATGTGATATCTTATCACTCTTCTCCCTTTTAGGGTTTCCATATACATATTTCTATATGATCAAGTTATCATTTTGGAAGGAAGAAATTCAGGAGCTGAGGCAATCAGCTTTTGGTTCTTAGCTGCTTCCTTGATAATAACCTTAATTCTTATTGGTTTGATTTCAAGTGTGTGAAAATTATAAATATTCTCTTGAATGCATGATTATATAAATATATGTGTGTTTACTAATAAATCTTATATGCTAATTCCTCTGTTTGTTAATGCCTTTATACATTTGGTTCTACATTTTCATCTCTCATATATGACTCCTTATTATCAAAAATATAATGGAATCAACTTTTATATAGTGTTTGCTCCATATTAAACAATAGCTATTCATTTTTATGTAGTGTCTACGTCAAAAACAGAAAAATAGATATTGACTTATGTAATGTGAGGCTCTGCAGATAGCAAATATGAAGGGGATTTACCAAATAAAGGACTTTGAGATGATGATGGTTATATCAGTAAAAAAAGAGAAGTATCCAATACATAAGTGATGGGGGAAAAGGAAACTATTTTTACATCCTTTACATCTCTACTCAAGGCCATATTTAAAACTGTATCAATTGTAAATAGTTACTAACAAGAATTTGCTTAGCTTTTATTATTAACTTTCTATAGAAGGTGAGTTCTGGGTCACTGCAGTGGGGAGAACTATGAGAGTTCTTCTGGTCTCACTTTTTCCCTTACTTTCTTGCCCATAATATTGGAGAGATGGCTTAGAGGATGGGTAGATCTGCTAAGAAGTTGGTATCAAATAGACTTTTATGTTTGGCCAGTAAGTGATGGATCTAGCTAATCCTTCTATGCTCACAGAATGCAAGGAAATCCACACATAAACAAGCACATGCATACACATTCTCTCTCTGGGAAATATAAACATATTCCCTGCAGATTTGAACAATATATAATATTTAACTTTCCCACAAATAAGCTAAAATATCTGCATTTGAAAAACAAATTAGCAGCGAAAGAGGAAATGTATTTAAGTACTAACTTTCTTTATAATATATCCAAAATATCTGGATTTTAGATCACTGGACACATGTCTCTTTTCAGTTGTTTAGGAAATCTGAAAAGAAAAATATGGTTGATTGCATCACTAAACTTTCATTTTTTAAAAATTTGCCACATATTGAATATTTGGATCTCCTAAAATTTTAAGCGTTGAAGCCTGGATTTCCAATCTGATGTTGCTAGAAGTAGAGCCTTTGCTGAGGCGATTAAATCATGAGAGGAAAGCTCTCATGAAAGGGATTGGTGTCCTTATATGAAGAGAGATGAAAAAGATGATCTTTCACTTTGTCTCACATGAGAACATGGGGGGATAACAAAAACAATAGTCTACAAAACAGAAACTGGGCACTCAACAGTAAGCAGATCTGCCAATGCCTTGATCTTAGATTTTCCAATTCTAGAACTGTGAGAAGTAAATTTCTATTGTGTAAGCCACCCCAGCTATGTATTATGTCCTAGCAGCCCAAACTGACTGAGGCAGTAATGATCTGTCACTACTCTGACAACAACAACAAAATAAAATATTCATTTGTTCTTCAACATTTGAGAATTTTGTCATTTTCATAAGAATACTCATTTGATTGGTAGCGAAATGAATAAATAGGTTTTTAACTCCTAAAAAATGTATTATTCACTTACGTGATTACTAATAATGGTTGTAAAAATTATTTAGGTGGATGAGCTTATAAAATTATAGTTAACACACTATATAAACAGAATCTCAGTAAGGCAGTGGGCAACGGTAATTTGCAATTTATTTCTGTGAATAGTACAGGTATACAAATTTTAATTATTATAATCCAAATTATTTATAACTAAACATTTGTCCATCTTTTTTATTGATAAAATAATTCATATGGAAATTTTTACCTGCCATAAAAATCATAGGTTGATCTCATATCTAGCACTCTCTTTTTTTGTAGCAATCAAAGTCAATTTTTGTGGTGACGTATGGTAGTATTACCTAATTCGTACTTTTATAGTGTAGAATGAAAGAAATGTATAGATGGCATGAGAGTTCAGAGGACAAGTCTGATTTTGAAAGCAGAAACTGTTTTGATTGATTAGCCTTCATATCATTAGCAGAGCTTATTATTGTTCTTCTAAGACTGACAGAGGGAGGAAATAAATCTCTGGTAATGATATTGTTGACATTGTTTTTGTATGTTTGAATAGACATACAAATCAATAGAGTTACAAGTAAACAGACTAGTTTGTAATATCTTAATTTATGCAATTCTTTGTGAGTTTCCACAAAGAAAAAGAAAACTCTCTCCTTAGATAATTACAATCAAAATATCTTCCCTTTGAAGTAAGTCTAGGGATACTTGAAATGTGAAAGAATACATTTGGTCTATAATATTATGAAAATAGATAAATTATGACAACTTAATTTCAATGTTTAGCAAACAAATAGAGTGAAATGAAAATAAATTTACAAATATACGGACCATATACTCTTTCATTATACTCATGACCATGGATTCCAAAAAGCACATGCAATGAGACTCTGAGAGATTTAAATCTCTGTTCTCTCCAGTTGGCCTCAGTTCTATGAGCTCACATACTGTGATTATATTGCCATCATAAATGTGGCTCTAAGTATTATATTTTATATTCCATAGCTTCTAAACATGAATTGCTTAATTCATACAAATGATTTGCTATGAATTTTTAAGTTGGAAACAAAACTGTTCGTGGGAGACTTGTTATGAGAGAAATTTTAGGCCTCGTACATGGAGTTAATGTACAAAATTTCTAGGAGTAATTTTGACTTAATGTGACTTTGAGCAACTAAATATGATGGAATACACAACCTCTATTCCATGATCTCTTCCAAACATAGAATTTACAAAAAAATCAATTAGAAGAAAAGGTAAAATATCAAGAAAGAAATACATGTAAGTTGACAGTATAGAATATAAACAAATAAATAAAATCATCTAAGTAATTATATAAACGTGTATATTTCCTGAATACAAACTGTAGGTTTGAAATAATTTAGCATGTCATATATTTGGAAATTAAAGAAAGTAGGTACAAAGACAAATGCTCCTAATTAAAGTAAATCTATACATTGGTATATATAGAATAACATAAATAGCACTGGGCATTATATACAGATATATTTCACATTTGTAATTAGGCAAAATATTTATGATCTGAATATTATGCACTTAAAGTAGGCTTTTAAGTTTACATGAGTAAAAATGGAGAACAAAGAAAAATAGATATATTAACAATAGTGTAATGAAAGATAACAATCTCATAATGAAGGAAAGGGAAAAAAAAACCCAGCTGGGGAAATTAGAATTTGACTTAATATGATTAGCAAAGCTAAAGCTAGAGAACAAAATATTAGTTATTTTCCAGAGTAGAACATATGCATTACATTCCCATAATAATGCACATAATAAAAATTGCCCACAAAACAAGAAAAATAAAAATCTCACTAAGAAAAATCATTGTATTCTCAGATCATTGTGCAATAAAATTAGTAAACAGCAAATGCAAATTTGTAGAGAAGAATAGGGACATGCATTGGCAATTTAAGATTAAACAAAGAAAAAGATATAATATTAAAAAACAAACTTTGTATTTTTGAGTTTCATATTGAATGTTCTTACTTTCATCATTTGACCTGGAACCCAGAGCTGATCTACTCCGGGCAATTAGCCTTAGTGAACAGCTTATGCAAGTGCATATATTTGTTCTCCTGTTATGTCCTCTCCCTTTCTATCTAAAGAGACAAATCTGTGATTGCTCCAGTGGCTGAAGCTTAATTGAACTGCAACATAATCAGAAGACATCAAGGCTGTCTGGTGTTCTTGCTTTTATCCTGATTTGACAAAGAGTATAAATTTAGCTATACCCGTATAATTCAAATAAATTTAAGATTAAATAATCCTGTTGAACCCATATTTTGGATTATTCTGCTGTAGAATACTTCAGAATCCTTTCATGCATCGCAATGGTTTGAATATTTGTTTCCCCCCAAAAATTGTATGTTTAAATCCTGATGCTCAATGTGATGATATAAGGAGGTGGCACCTTTGGGAGGTGATTAGTTCAAAAGGATGAAGCCTTCATGAATAGGATTAGTGCTCTCATAGAAGGCCCCAGAAACCTATCTCATCCCTTTTATCACATAAATACATAGCAAGAAGCAACCGTTTATGAGGAACAGGCTCTCACTAGCCACCGAATCTTATATCACCTTAATCTTCAACTTGAAGCCTCCAGAATTATGAGAAATAAATTTCTGCTTTTTATATGTCATCAGTCTATTATATTTGTTATAGTAGCCTGAACAGACTAAGACATTCATACAGTCAAATTAAAGGGTATGATTGATTTATTAATTAGGGAAATATTTATTGAGTACCTCCATAAAAAATTGAGATGTTTGAATAATTCCACAGAGCATAATCACAGGAGACTTTTTTTTAAAGGCAAAGGGTCACGATCAGAAAGAGCAATAAAATGCAGGCAAACATTGAGAAGTCACAAATAGCCAACTGCAAATCTCCAGTGTCTTTATTCTGACATTGACCATCAAGGCCTCTGCGAAGAATTTTGGCTTTGGGAGATACTAAAAGAGAAGTTCCCACTGGTGTGGTGATTTTTATTCCTGTTTGATCATGTGGAGATTCCAAGTTGTCTAACAGGTACGCCAGTTTAAAACTATGGCTAAGCAAATAGTCCCATGGTGTTTCGGACTTTAGACAGCCACCGGGATGATTAATTTTATGTGTCAACTTTACTGAGGATCATAAAGCTCACCACCCTTGATTTGGCCACAGACAAACCCAGATAGATATTCAGGAGACTCCAGTGATATCCAGCTATACATCAGGTCTATTCTACACACCTACAATGTGCAAGGTCCTCTTCTAAACCTAAGTGGTACTAAAGTAAAAAAAAAAGAAAAAAAATGGAATTTCCTTGTCTACCTGTAGGTTAAATAAATAAATATGTATTAGGCCAGATGGTGATAATGCCATAGAGAATGATGAAAAAGTCTACACATAAACACAGAATATACAGACTATATATATATATATATATATATATACACATATATATATATATATATGCGTGTGTGTGTGTAATATTATAGAATACTACTCATCCTTTAAAAAATAAAATGATATCTTTTGAAACAACATGGATGGTATCGAAGGCCGTTATCCTAAGTGAAATAACTCAGAAGCAGAAAATCAAAAATCTATAAATGTTCTCATTTATAAGTGGGAGTTCAACAACGAGTAGGCTTGGCCATATAGAGTGGAATGATAGACATGGGAGACTCCAAAAGGTGGGAGGGTGGGATGAGGGTGAGGGATGAAATATTAGCTATTGGTCACAATGTGCACTGTTTGGGTAATGGGTACACTAAAAGCCCAGATGTCAACACTATGTAATATATCCATGTAAACAAATAGCATTAGTACCACCAAATATAAAAAAAGGAAAAGTAAGATATTTAAAATACACACACATACACACACACACACACACACACACACACACAAGAGAGAGAGAGAGAGAGATCCAGTGGCCAGAAGGACGTAATTTGCAAGAAGCAAATAAAAATATGAAGGAGTTGAGAGGGCATGCTTTTTGTCTGGAGAAGAACGTTCCAGACTGAGGAAAGAGCAAGTTGAAGTCTACCGAGATGGAGCATCTTAACTTGTTCCATGTACTTAGAGCCAGTATAGCCAGCAGAGCATGTACAATCGAGTGAGTAGGAGCTGAAGTGAAACAGACAACTGGAGGCAGATTACACAGGGCCTTTGCAGGCACTTGTAAAGATCTCTATCTCCTTTGAGTGAGATGGGAGACTACTCAAAGCTTTTGAACAGGAGAGTTTTATAACACACTGACCAGTAAGCTGATATAGTATGCACCTAAAGGAAAACTAAAAAAAAAAAAAAACCCAAACCCCAAACCCCGCCACCACCCCCCAAAAAAATTAATAAAGCAATAAAGCAAGGCAGGATAATTTTTGTGGAAACTACACCAATGATTCAGATAATAGATAATGCTGACCTGTACTCGGGTTTTCACAATCTACAGTATATATTTCAAAAACAATATAGACAATCTAGCCCCAAAGTACCTCCAGGGGAGTTTCAAACTTTAGACGGCACAGTATTCATCACAAGCAGCCTATCTCATCCTTATCTTGGCCAAGGGTCAGAAGCAGACTCTAGAGATAATCGCAGAGCTGTCACAGTCAGTTACAAGATAGCTCTTTCTTACACAGTCCAATTTCCTGATTTTTGGCCAAGAATTTTAATTGTAAATTTCTCAATACTATCCTATTTCTGCGTGTTTTGCACCATTTATAAAACAGAAAAATTGAAAGAAAATTTATGAAAATACCAGCTTTACTTATACTCCGATGAGATTTTATTTTAAATAAATATTTCAGTTAATTCACTAATCTAACACAAAACTGTGTAAAAGAATACATAATCTTGAGAACTATATTACCCATTTTAACTGAATCTTTTTTTCTACATTTTTCTATTCACTGTTCTCTTAGTGCTTATTCTTTCTTTTTTTTTCTATTCAAAGGTGACATTTTGTTTTACATAGAAAGCAACAATAAAATGTTCTGTTTTCCAGCTTCTGCACGGCAAAAGAAACAGTCATTAGAGTGAATCGGCAACCAACAGAATGGGAAAAAATTTTTGCAGTCTACCCATCTGACAAAGGGCTAATATCCAGAATCTACAAAGAACTGAAACAGATTTACAAGAAAAAAACAAACAAGCCCATTCAAAAGTGGGCGAAGGATATGAACAGACACTTTACAAAAGAA
>PVKV010012234.1:44034-66743 GCA_004027835.1 Alouatta palliata | reverse complement strand
TTCTCCTCTCTTTTCCTTTTTGACACAGAGTCTCGATCTGTCGCCCAGGCTGGAGTGCAATGGCACGGTCTCAGCTCATTGCAACCTCCACCTCCAGAATTCAGGCGATTCTTGTGCCTCAGCCTCCTGAGTAGCTGAGACTACAGGCATGCACCATCAAGCCCAGCTAATTTTTGTATGTTTTGGTAGAGACAGGGTTTCACCATGTTGGCCAGGTTGGTCTCGAACTCCTGTCCTCAAGTGATCCACCCACCTCGGCCTCCCAAAATGCTAGGATTACAGGCATTAGCCACCCTGCCTGGCCATTTCTCCAGTTTAAAAAAAAAAAAACAAAAAACCCAAATCCATTCCCCAGATCCTTTGGGGTCACACTGCACACCTCATAATGAACACTAAAAACACCCGTGAAACCTGCTATGCAGTTTTGGTCACATTCCCACAGGCATCTCACACCAGCCCTTCCCCAAGGAGCCCCAGCCTCACTCCCTCCTGGGCTGCCATCTCTTTCCCCTTCTTCCTCTGCCCATTGTCCCTTCTTCCCACATCGTCGGGAGAAGTTTTCCTTCCTATCTTCAGCTTTCCCTCAGCTCCTTCCCCCAAATGAACATGGCCAAACTCATCCCCTCTTCGGGATTCAGTTACGTTACCAATGCCAGCTCTCTCCTACAAGCGGCCACGTGCTGCATGTGGGATGGCCTTTCTCCAGTTTCTTTGCAACTGTAAAGAAGAAAGACTCCATTAAAAAAAATAATAATAAAACTAGCTTCATTACTTACATTCCAAGTCCTGTGCAAAGAGCTTTCCATTTTCCCCTTCAACCCTGGTAACCTCCCTTAACGAAGGCACACTCACAATGACCCATTTACAGATGAGTACATGAAGTTCAGGGAGGTGACTCATCCAAGGTCATATAGCAGGTAAAGGGAGAGCCAGTGCTGAGTCCCAGGTCCACCTGAGGTCGGAACTCTGTTCTACACCACAGCAGCATTGCCCAGCGCCTCCGGGCAAGGCCACCTCCTTATGGGGTCAGTGGTTTGTCAGTTTCCTATGCAAATGAGCCTGTCACTTTCCTTCTAATAAAGGGAAACACAGAGATGGCATTTTAAAGTTTTGTTCTTTTTGTTAAAACCTGGCTCCAAACCAGAAGTAAACCTTTTGGGGTACAAAAGAGAAAGGAGCAAGAATGATGAGGTCCCATGTTGGGGTGCTGTGGATGAGTGTCCATCTCTATTTGCTTTTAACATGTTTTTTTGAACTTATGTAGAAAAGCAGGAAGAACACTGCAACACAGATTCAGCTACCCACCACCTGGATGCAGCAGTGGCTAGTTTTTGCATATTCACCTTACTATACAGACATAGATTTTGTAGAATGCTTTAAATTACACAGCTTTAACACTTTCCCTTCTAACTACTTCATCATGATGTCCAAAAGTAAGAACTTACCTAACGAAGGTAACATTATCCTACCTAACGATAATAATTCTGTAATACCCAGGCATGCTCAGAGATGGCCTGGAACTTTTGGTGTGCACGGTGAAGACCATGAAGGCACTGGCAGCCAGGCAATGGGGCTGGGACAAAGAGGAAAAAAAGTATGGGATGTCTTTAGTGCAGACCTCGGATTCAGTCCAAGCAGGACCTGGCCGGGCCTAACTCCAGCTGCTTCCACATGTTCTCATGGCTGGCCCCTAGGACTCACTGGTGGGCCTGGCAGGGCCACGTTAAAAGTCCCTTTTACCTAGGAGAGCTCCCAAGGTCCTGGAGGGCAGTGGGGCCCTGGGCACTGTGCCTGCTGAACCAGGCAGGCTCTGTCCCTTGGCCTGGCTGGTGCTGAGGCTGGGCTCATTCTGCTGCAGATGCACTTGCTTGAGGGCTCCGTGGGGGTGCAGGGAAGTCTGGCCTATGTCCCGCAGCAGGCCTGGATCATCAGCGGGAACATCAGGGAGAACATCGTCATGGGAGGCCCATATGACGAGGCCCGGTAAGCTCCTGGGAGGGGAAGGGGAGAGCATGGGGCGTGTGGCTGGTCTGGGGGCACCTCCAGCTTCGAATGGTAATCTGACAACTGCTAACACTTGTGTGCTCTACTTATACGCATTACCATATTCACTTCTCACTGTGAAAGAAATACCGTCATATCCATTTTCCAGATGAAGCAGCTGAGGCCCCAAGAGGTTGAGTAATTTGCCCAAAGTCATGCAGGTGGTGGGATGTGATAGAGCCAGGATTTGAACCCAGTTGCTTTCAGAAACTTCATGCTTAACTGTTATGCCATATTGGCTCAAAACAGTCAATACACTCTACCCCTCCAAAATTGCTACATTAGAACTTCATTTGTATTCATAAAATCTTGGCCCCTAAGTGAAAAGGAAAACAAATGGGAGCGCTGAGGTTCTGCGACGTCGAGGAAATGGGTTTGAATCTGTGGCCCCGTGGATCTCCCAAGTCTTGTCCACATCCCTCCTTTCCCTCTCTGGCCTCTTTGGCCTCTTCAGGTTAACCGCAGAATCCTGGGGTTAACCTGCTTGAGACATGAGCCTGGATGTCACGCGTGAAGCCCGTTCAGTGGAGGATCCAGGAAAACTGCCCTGAATGCTATAGCTATGCTTCCAACTATGGTGGACTTTAACCTGTGACTGTTTGCTTGGTTTTGCAATCTGCCCCCAGTAACAGCATAGTTATAGAGGTGTATGAACTGGCTGTCTCTGTCTGGTTGTCCTGTGGACACCTCACAGTCATGTCCAATACCAACTCATGAGCACCCTGCCTGCCCAGCTCCATACCCCTTGTTTCTCTTCCCAAATTGTGCAACTCAGTTTAATGGCATCAGCCAAGCCTTGCACCCCAGGAAGCCAGATGCCTCCTTCTCTGGTTCCTTCCACATCTAATTGGTTGCCGATCGTGAATAAGTCTGTCTCCTGCATATCTCTTGTACGTCTGTCTTCTCCATCTCTGCTTCTAGTGCGTTCAGCCTGTGAGCTCTTGCTGGAACAGTTCCCACTGCCCCTGCCCTTGGGTCCCTGTCTCTAATCTCCTGCTCTGTTCCACATCACATAAGATTGTCTCCAGGCCAATGAGAGCAAGTCCCAGCTCTCATCTTGTCATTGCTCTTCTTTATGGTCTTCTATGAGACTGACAGAACTTACACAGACGTTTTGAAATATCTGTTAAAATAAAAATGCACCTACCCTTTGACTCAGCAAATCCACTGTTAGGTATTTGATGTGTAGATATTTTCACCCATGAAAGCAAAGACTCATGTACAAGGATGTTCACACTGCATTTGCTCACTGGAGGAAAGGAGTAGAAACAATTCGAATGTCCATCACTAGGGCACTGGTTAAATAATTTATGGTGCAGGCTTATAATGGAATACTACAGTGCCGTTAAAACAATATACACCTATACATGCAGTACACATCCATATATGAATAGATTATTTCTGAAGAAATACGTAAGACACTGTAATAGTAATTTTTTGTTGTTGTTTTTTGAGATGGAGTCTCACTTTTTCTCCCAGGCTGGAGTACAGTGGCGCAATCTTTGCTCACTGCAGACTCCGCCTCCTGGGTTTAAGTGATTCTCCTGCCTCAGTCTCTTACGTAGCTGGTACTACAGGCACATGCCACCACACCCGGCTAATTTTTGTATTTTTAGTAAAGATGGTGTTTCATCATGTTGCCCAGGCTGGTCTCAAACTCCTGACCTCAAGTCATCTGCCCGCCTCTGCCTCCCAGAGTACTGGGATTACATGCATGAGCCACCATGCCTGGCCAGTAGTGGCTGCTTTTGAGAAAAGAAAATGAAGGTCAAAGATGGGAAAGAGAACTGCTTTTCACTGCATCTTTTTGTTTTGGTCAAATATTTACTAAGAGTGTATATTAATTTAAAAGAAATGAAAGAGGGAAGGAAATGAAAAAAGCCTGCAGTGTTATACCATTAAACACAAGATCAAATCTAAGTTTCTTAGCATGAAAATTAAGACCATTCCTTTCGACACTGGGAAGGGTGATGGGCAGGAGGACTGGTCCCCTATGTCTTACAGCTCCCTGTCCTTTGCAGATACCTCCAGGTGCTCCACTGCTGCTCCCTGAATCGAGACCTGGAACTTCTGCCGTTTGGAGACATGACAGAGGTGAGTGGGAGGTGAGCATGTCTGCTCTGTGTAATGCTGGTGATCTTGTGTTCCTGCTGCCTCCCCAGGCAGGGTGGGGAGGGATGCCAGCTCCTCCTCCCAGAACAGCTGGAGTTTTTCCTGCAGCTTCTGCTTCAAAGCCAAGAACAAAGCCTCTCTCACTGAAGGAGGTTGGGGCTCACTTTATAGAGGGAGCTGGAAAGGAAAGAGGGTACTTTACCCCACAAAGGTGTAGAGCTGACCTCAAGCTCCTTCTGAAGCAAGAGCGGAGTCCCTGTGAAGATGAGAGACCCCGCATCACGCCTGTCCCACTCTGGCCAGTGCAACATCAGCCATGACCCGCAGGGGCAATTCGATTTCTGACTGTAACATTTTCCTGATAATTCATAATCTTTCACATCTGCAGCCACCTTAATCCACATACAACCCCTCACCCAAGATAAAAGTGGCATTGTCTTCCTGATTTTAATGATCTAGTAATAGCTCAGTCTGTTGCACACTTACTACATGCAGGGTGTTATTCTAGTGACTTGAATGTAGTGTCTTAGGTGAGTCTCACAATAACCTCAATAAAGGAGGGCAGTCTTTTAAATCTTCTCATTATTCTCCCCCTTCCCCTCCCCCTCCCCCTTCCCTTTCTCCTCCCCTCTCCCTGCCCCCCTCCTCCTTCTCCTTCTCCTCCTTCTCCTTCTCCTCCTTCTCCTTCTCCTCCTTCTCCTTCTCCTTCTCCTCCTTCTCCTCCTCCTTCTCCTTCTCCTCCTTCTCCTTCTTCTTCTTCTGCCTCCTCCACTACTACTTCTTCCCCTCCTTCCCCTCTTTTTTCTTCTTCCTGCTTCCTTCTTTCTTTCTTCTTCTTCTAAAGGGAGTCTTGCTCTCTCTCTGTCACCCAGGCTGGAGTGCAGTGGTGTGATCTCCACTCACTGCAACCTCCACCTCCCAGATTCAAGAGATTCTCCTACCTCAGCCTCTCACATAGCTGGGATTACAGGCATGCACCTGCAGACCCAGCTAGTTTTTGTAGTTTTAGTGAAGACAGGGTTTCGCCATGTTAGCCAAGCTGATCTCAAACTCCTGGCCTCATGTGATCCACCCACCTCAGCCTCCCAATGTGCTGGGATTACAGGCATGAGCCACCATGCTCACCCTATTCTTCTTTTAAAGCTGGGACTCTAAATCCTTGAGGGCAGAGAGTTCAATTATTCAAGGTTGTTTCTTCACTATGAAGAACAAGGTCTCATCTGTAAAATGGCATAAATAAAAGTACTGACCTGATTGGGTTGCTTTGAGGTTTAAATGAGTTAATACAAAATGCTTTGAGAAGTGCCTGGCATAGAATAAGTGTAAACTATTATTGTAAGAGCACGGTGAGCATTGAAGTAAGTGTTTGGTGAATAAGTAAATGAATGAATGGGGAAACTGGGCTTTGGCCAGGTCAAACAGCTTGTCCAAGGTCACGCAGTGGTGACCTGGAGCACGGCAATGACAGGAGGTTTCTCTGCCACCTTTTCAACTCTGATTTGTTTTTTAGACGGAATCTTGCTCTGTCACCAGGCTGGAGTGCAGTGATGTGCTCTCAGCTCACTGCAACCTCTGCCTCCCAGGTTCAAGTGATTCTCCTGCCTCAGCCTCCCAAGTAGCTGGGATTACAGGCACATGCCACCACACCCAGCTAATATTTTTGTATTTTTAGTAGAGACAGGATTTCACCATGTTGGCCAGGATGGTCTTGATCTCTTGACCTCATGATCTGCCCGCCTCCCAAAGTGCTAGGATTACAGGCATGAGCCACTGTGCCCGGCCAACTCTAATTCTTGCCTACAGAGACTTCAAGCCATCAGGGTACAACAGGAACTAGGACTTAGACTCCAGCTCCTACTTCCTCAGAGCTAAAAGGAGGGATGTGCCAGGTGATGGCTGCCTGGAGCACTAATGTGCAAAACATGCTCAGTAACTCAGGTTTCCACCCTCAACTCCTAACACAGCATGTGCCGTGTGAGTTGGTTCTTCTAGCAAAGTGAAGCTCTTGGCAGCCATTGCAGCTCTGGTCTGTTGAGTGGGTGCGTACAGTGCAAATAGTCTTGGATGACACCCCTAACCCAGACCACCGGTCCCACGAGTTCACAGGTGCTGTCAATGGAGATTTAAAACCTGAAAAAGGCCAGTTGCAGGGGCTCACACCTGTAATCCCAGCACCTTGGGAGGCCAAGATGGGAGGATTGCTTGAGCCCAGGAGTTCGAGGCCAGCCTAGGCAATATAGTGGGACCTATCTCTACAAAAAAAGTTTAAAAACATTAGCTGAGTATGGGGGCACACGCCTGTGGTCCCAGGTACTCAGGAGGCTGAGATGGGAGGATCGCTTGAGACCATGCTGGTTTGCGTCACTGCACTCCAGCCTGGGCAACCAAGGAGACCCTACCTCAAAAAACAAACAAACAAACAAACAAACAACAAAAAAAAAACCCTGAATAATATGTCAGGCAGTGATTTTTCTTGGGAATGAGTGATTTATTTTATTATCTAAATTTTTAATAGTTTCATGTTTGCCTCCTAGAGTTTGATAGGTTTAGAAATTTTGTATCTAAGTAAGAGTTACAATTTTTTAATAGTTATATATCTTTTCATTTAGATTCAGGGGACACATGGAGAGTTACAAGATTTTAAACGAATTGAGAAACATTTATTCATCCCCTCCTAACCACGTTTTGAAAAATATTTTTATTGATGCATAATGTTTGTGCATGTGTTTTGGGTACCTGTGCTATTTCATTACATCCACAGAATAGGTAATGATCCTGTCAGGGGATTTAGGGTGCCCAGAAGCTTCAGTATTTACACTTCTGTTCTGCTAAGAACTTTTCAACTCCTGTCTACTAGCTGTGCTGAAATACAGATACACTGTTGTTAGATATAGTCACCCTACTCTGCTATCAAACAGAACTTATTCCTTCTATCTAACCTGATGTTTGTATCTATCAGCCAGCCTCTCTTCATTCCCACCTCCCTTCCCCACAGTCTCTGGTGTCCATCATTCTACTCTCTACCTCCATGAGATCAGCATTTAAGCTCCCGCCTATGAGTGAGAACACGTGAGAGATATATGTATTTTGAAGTGCCAGGATGCCAAATTGTCAGGTATCCCGGAGTGTGTGCATATCTTGGTCTATTGAGGGGGTTCTGTCCGCTACATGGGCCCATCCATTTGAGTGCAGCTGGCTGTGCTCACTCTCTGGACGTGGTGCCTTTTACTGCCTGTCTGCAGATCGGGGAGCAGGGCCTCAACCTCTCTGGGGGGCAGAAGCAGAGGATCAGCCTGGCCCGCGCTGTCTACTCCGACCGTCAGCTCTACCTGCTGGATGACCCCCTGTCGGCTGTGGATGCCCACGTAGGGGAGCACATCTTTAAGGAGTGCATTCAGAAGACACTCAAGGGGAAGACGATCATCCTGGTGACCCACGAGCTGCGGGTGAGCACCCCTCCAGGACTCTGTGATTGACGGATAGTATAGATCCTTAAGCCTCTGCCATGTCAGAGCGTGATTCAGTAACAGCCTCCCAGTAGCTGTCCTTATCTCAGGCTAGACTCCTCTGTATTTGGGGAGGGTTGTAAAGAACTTGGATTTCCTCTGCTTTCCACACAGAGGAAACAAACTGGTAGAAGATTTTTGTGGCTGGTAAAAATTGAGAACAAATTTTACAGTCTCCTGAATCTTCAAAATTTTGTGGATAGACCCCTGATTTTCAACTTACAAAAATGAAAACAGGCCAGGCATGGTGGCTTACGCCTGTAATCCCAGCACTTTGCGAGGCCAAGGCAGGAGGACTGCTTGAGGCCAGGAGTTCAAGACCAACCCAGGGAATGTAGAGAGACCTCCCATCTCTATAGAAAAAAAATTTTTTTTTGAGATGGAGTCTTGCTCTGTCGCCAGGCTGGAGTGCAGTGGCGCAATCTCGACTCACTGCAACCTCCGTCTCCTGGGTTCAAGCGATTCTTCCACCTCAGCCTCCCAAGTAGCTGGGATCACAGGTGCATGCCACCACACCCGGCTAATTTTGGTATTTTTAGTAGAGAAAGGGTTTCACCATGTTGGCCAGGATGGTGTTGATCTCTTGACCTCACGATCCGCCCACCTTGGCCTCCCAAAATGCTGGGATTACAGGCGTGAGCCACCACACCCGGCCATCTCTACAGAAATTTTAAAGAATTAGTCGGGCGTTGTGCTGCACCTATGGTCCCAGCTACTGGGGAGGCCAAGGCGGGAAGATGGAGCCCAGGAGTTCGAGGCTGCAGTGAGCTGTGATAGTGCCGGTGCACTCCAGCTGGGGCAACAGAACCCTGTCTTGAAAAAAATCAATCAATCAAAGAAAAGAAAAGAAAAGAAAAAGAAACCATCTCTCAGAAAATAATTTCCCAAGTCTCCTATTCTTAGATTGAGAGCCACCTCAGTGTGTTTTCTTACTAACAATAACCACAGTGCGATGGGTGCTTCTGGTGCTGCTTCAGGTCATTTTCCCTTGAATATTTTCATATATGGCATTGGCCACAGTGCCTGATTATTTTCTCTGTTTGTTTTTCTGTTGCTCCTTATTTTTGCTTTACTGGTTTTTTTTTTTTTTTGGTATAAAATATTTAAGACCTAAACAAGGTTTAGAAAAGAATTAATGAAAACCCACATATCTACCGCCCAGATTAAACAATAAAACATTGACTCCACTCTCAAATTCTGTTCCAGTTCCTCCTTCCTGCTCTCTGACTTTGCTGTTTATTGTTTCCATGCATGTCTTCGTACTTTTACAACACATGCATGAATCTCTAGACATGAAGAAATTCCTTTTGCATGTTTTTTAACTTTATATAATTTATTTTTTACTTTTTGTGCCCTTTGATAATTTCCTTTTTTCCCTCAACATTATGTTTTTTTGAGATCTTCCATGTTGATACTTGTAACTTTATTTGTTTGTTTTTTGTTTTTTGTTTTTTTTTTTGAGATAGAGTCATACTCTGTTGCCCAGGCTGGAGTGCAGTGGTGCAGTCTTGGCTCACTGCATTCCCCACTTCCCGGGTTCAAGCAATTCTCATGCCTCAGCCTCCCAAGTAGCTGGGACTACAGGTGTGTGCCACCACACCTGGCTGATTTTTGTACATATAATAGAGACAGGGTTTCACCATGTTGGCCAGGTCTCGAACTCCTGACCTCAGGTAATCCCCCCACCTCGGCCTCCTAAAGTGCCAGAATTACAGGCATGAGCCAACACACCCAGCCTTGTAACTTTATTTAAATCTCGGGGTTATAGCATTCCAGTATCTGAATATACCAGAATTTTTTTCTCCAGGATGAACAGTTGTTTCTTATTTTTCACTTTTACAAAAAAATACTTCAGTATACATCTTTCTACATGTATCTTTGTACACACATTTGAGAGTTTTTTCAGGTAGGGTTTTAGGGATCAAATCATTGGTTCATAATTCTTCAAAAATCTTCCATGTTACTGGGTCAGTCAAATTTTTCTCCGAAGTGGTTGTACCAATCCACAATCCTCCCGATAGTTAATGAGAGTTCCTTTTACCTTGGATCATCACCAACACTTGGAGTGGTACAACTTTTAAATGTCTGCTAATCTGTTGGTATAAAATAACATTTTATTGTGATTTAAATTTACATTTTCCTGGTGAATAGTTAAATTGAACATCTTGCCATGTGCTTACTGAACCCTTTCTTTCTTCTGACTGTCCAGTACTTAGAATTTTGTGACCAGATCATTTTGTTGGAAAATGGGAAAATCTGTGAAAATGGAACTCACAGTGAGTTAATACAGAAAGAGGGAAAATACGCCCAACTTATCCAGAAGATGCACAAGGAAGCCGCACGGGTGAGTCCCGCCCCACTGCCCTCACTTCCCACGGGGGACGTGCCTACACTCACGGCCTGTGCTCTTTCCCCAGAACACAGCAAAGATAGCAGAGAAGCCACAGGCGGAAAGTCAGGCTCTGGCCACCTCCAAGGAAGAGTCTCTCAATGGAAATGCTGGTAATGGTGTGGTGGGAGACAGGGCAAGAATGTCTGCATGCCTGCCTGGGTCCTCCCGAGGTCCCAGTGTTTCTTCTTCAACCCCAGACTGGGCCATGTCCTTCAGTGTCTGAGACCCTAAGCATTCACATACACAGGTTCCAGATCCAAGTAGTTGAGGGCCATGCTGTGTAGACTGGTGGGCGTGGCCTCCTGAGCAGCTGGGATTACAGGCACATGCCACCATGCCCGGCCAATTTTTGTGTTTTTATTGGAGACAGGGTTTCACCATGTTGGCCAGGTTGGTTTCAAATTCATGACCTCAAGTGATCCACCCGCCTTGGCCTCCCAAAATGCTGGGATTATAGGCATGAGCCACCATGCCTGGCTCATGAAGAAAACCTGCTCCAAAAATTTCCATTCTGGTGTAATTTCCCTTAGGATTAAAATTCCAGAAAAAGAGCACTCTTCCCCAGCAAATATCGGGGTGTTGTTATTAGAAGGGAGAATACCAGGCAGCGACAGCAGACAGTCACTGTCATGCTGGTTGTTGCTATGATTATCATCGGAAACATCTATGGGCATCTCCAGGTACTGGTTTTCAGGCCAAGCTCAAGGCCAAGAGTCTACCTGGACTGGTGGCAGGGCTGATTTCTGAGGCATTGTCTCAGAAGTGTATGGCTGCAGGGCATCTTAGCAACCCTCTCAGCTTTCCATTTTTTTAGATGAGGAAGCAGACAGGTTAAGTGATTTGCCTGAGGTTGCACAGTATCACGGTGACAGTTCTGGAACTCAGGTTTTCTGGTCCCAGGTGGTTTTCTTCATTCTTTCCTGCATTTCTCTCAGCCCATCACACACATGTGAGACCCCACAGTCCTTCCAGAGTTTATTGAATGGCTAGGGATGGATCCCTTTCCAGGCTCTGGAGCCCAGGTCAAAGGTCTCTTTCAGCAGAGTCTTCCATGAAAAACCTTAGACATAGGTGGGGCCCTGAAGCTGGAAGGTGAAGAAACTGGCACAGGATCGAAGCCTGGGACAGAAGGAAGGAGATCATGTGATTGGCAGGTGTAATTTTCTCTTCTTCTACCCTGACCCAGTGCTGGAGCATCAGCTCACAAAGGAGGAGGAGATGAAAGAAGGCTCCTTGAGTTGGAGGGTCTACCACCACTACATCCAGGCAGCTGGAGGTACAGTCCCCATGCCAGCCTGGGGCTTTCTCTTAGAGTAGCCCTAACCCCAAAACTGGGTCAGATTGGAGCATGTGAGGTCATGTGAAGTAGAGAGGTCCAGAGGAACCGTAGCGTTTATTGGCCTAACTTGCATAAACCAAACTCTACTCAGTTATAGCAACTCTACCACCAAAGTTAAGGTTGGAAGTTATATTTTCATGTATGTGCATTATTTCTGTGTTTTTCTATTTTTTTATTTTTTTTAGAAGAGTAGAATAGAGATGGGGTCTTGCTATGTTGACCAGGCTGGTCTTGAACTTGTATCCTCAAGCAGTCCTCCCATCTTGGCTTTCCAAAATGCTGGGATTACAGGCATGAGCCACCACACCCTGCCTCATTATTTCGGTGTTTTTCAAACTCTGGGCCCTGCTTCCCTAATGGGTTTTACAATCAGCTGAGTTTATCATGAGCAGCACTGAAAGACATGAAATAGAATTGGATAAAAAATAGCAGCCACATTGCATAAGGTCACAGTGATGGGACCATTATTTTGGTATGACTTAAAATTTCTTAACTTTTATTTCTTAAGGCAGGCAGACGGCAATTAGAAGTTCAAAGCTACTGCCTTATTAAATGGTATATATCACCATGCGTATTTACCGTGCAGTGTTATAAACACAAATGTCAGTATATGGTGTTGTACTTATCAAGTAATACAAGAGATTTTTGAGAGTAATTTTGACTCCATCAAACTCATTACTTGTTGTTGACATTGGAAGCTATTGTGTAAGATGTGTCTCCTGTCTGCATGCCTGGAGGGGGAAGAGGTAGGCTGCACACGCAGGACACCATCCTCATCCGGTCCACCATGGGTATCCTGTGAGGAATAACCCAGGGCCTGCCCAGAGCAGGGAACAGCAAATGCTTGTGAAATGCATGAATGGATCTAGCATAAATGGATCTGTGTTTTTACAAAGTGACTACTATGTTCCAGGCACTGTGCCAAGCTCTGGAGGGGAGAGGGTATACGGTCATCTAAGAACCAATCCTGGAATCTAGCTGGAGAATTAAGACATTACTTCCATCAGATGGTGAGAGAGATCTCTGTGGCCAGGGAATCTCTAATCTCATCAAAGAAGAGATAGCCCTTGAAGGCAGGGTAGAATTTGGGAAAAGACTGTGGGCACGGGACATGTGAGCATGAATAGGTGAGAGGAGTGCTAGAGCAGGAGGCAGTGCTGTGAGACGGAGTGCACCCTGCCTTTTCCCACCCTTGACTGCTGCAAAGCCCAGCTCTGCCACTCACCAACCCTGCGACTTTGGGCAACTTAGTTTCCCTCTCAGATTCACTTTCCTCATTGTATTAGCCTATTTATGCTGCTGTAACAAAATATATTAGACTGCAGAGTTTATAAAGAACAGAAATTTGTTTCTCACTGTTCTAGAGGCTGCAAAGTCCAAGATCAAGGTGCCGGTAAGTTTGGTGTCTGGTAAGGGCTCAGTATCTACTTCCAAGACGGCGCCTTGAACACTGCGTCCTCCATCCCTAGAGGGGATAACTGTTGAATCCTGACATGGTGGAAGGGACCAAAAACCAGGGAGGCAGCTCTCTGAAGCCTCTTTAAGGGCATTAATCCCACTCATGAGGCCTCATCCTCATGGTCATCACCTCCTAGAGGCCTTCCTTTCTAAAACCATCGCCTTGGAAATCTGGTTTCAACATATGAATTTTGGAGGGATACATAGATTCAAACACTAGCACTGGTGAAAATCGGGACAGGAATTACTAATTCAGAAATAATGCATATATTTAATACTATTGCTGGCACATAGAACATAATAGTACCTAGCACATCAAAGGTAGCTGTTACTATTATTTATAAAACTGAACCTGCAGGACTGCGTAAGGTGAACTAACTTCTCTAGATTACTGCCCTGTGCCAGGCACGGGCAGAGTGCTTGACACACATTATCTCATGTCATCTTCGATGTGGCTCTGAAGCTGGTAAGGTTATCACTATTACATAAAGAAGTGGCACGTGGCTGACATTTGGTGCCTTGTCCAAGGTCACACAGTTTGGAAGTGGTGGAACCGGGATTTGAACCCAAGGCTCTCTGATTTTGGAGCCCAGCTCCTCCCATTCCTCCAAGGTGTCCATGGTGAATGGGGCTCAGGGGTTTCCAAACATTCAGGGATGGTCAAGCAGCTGAGTCAGCGGTTGCCTTACACCTGTTTGTGGCAACTGTACATCACCACTGTCTCCCTTCCAGGTTACCTGGTCTCTTTCATAGTTTTCTTCTTCATGGTGGTGATCCTCTTCCTCACGACCTTCAGCTTCTGGTGGCTGAGCTATTGGTTGGAGCAGGGCTCAGGGGTGAGTGCCATGAGGTGGGTGGGCTGTGTTTCTGTGGGCTTGAGTGACGTCGGGTGACTTCTTGCTCCCTGGGTACTACAAGAGCTAGAGCATGGCTTGGGACCCACATGGTAAGCCAAGAACTGAACCAACAAATGATGTTCCAGAGAGAACCCTGTGACCAGGACTCCGGGGTTCCCCTGGCACAGGCCTCCTGGCTTAGTAGAATGGGTGGTCACCTGTGCAGTCTTACTGGAAAACCAAGAGATTTATATCCCCAGATAGCGCCCCAAGAATCTTTCCATTCCACTGCAGTAACTATCTCCTTTAGCTCCAGGCTGGCCTCCATGCTATGATTTATTTAAAATATACTTCTGGTCTTATGAGCTGGGAGCCACCACGGACCACACTCTGTCAGGTTATTCCACTAATCTGCCCACCCACATTCAGAGGCAGGTACCACTGTCTCCATTTTCCCAAGGGGATCCTGTGTCTAGAAAGGATGAAGAACCTGTCCTAGGACAGGACGGGGCCAGGACTTGAACTTGGTGCTCTGAATCAAAGCCATGCTTTGCCCGCAATGCTCCACGTGGTTAACTTCTGGGTCGTGTACCAGGAGATTTGGGTCAGGAAAGCAGAAGCCACTCGAAGTATTTAGAGCTTCCGAGGATTTAATCTAGGGATTCAGAGGCTCACACAACCATTGGAGGGGAAGTGGCCATCAGTGATCTCGGCTGAACGGATGTGGATAATTCTCAGGACGCCTTCCAGCCTCTGGAAAAACTCCACACCCCATTGTCCTGCCCAAAGTTGCCACTGAGCATGTTGGCTTCTCCTTTTCCACCTTTCTGTTTCCCTGTGAGTGTCTCTCCTTGGCAGAATCGAACCTGAAACCATGCTGGCAGGGGTTCTGGGAAATCCAATTCCCAAGCTTCCCGCTGCATCACAGCAGAGTGGGTGGAAGGGCCTGGCTGCTGCAGTGTCCACGGGGCAGACTCAGAGGGCCTGATACAGGGCAGGGCTATGGGAACAGAGGGCAAGGGAGAGTGGCCAAGGTGCTGAGAAGGAAGGTCTGGTCAAACAGCTTCACCTTCTACCAGCCACAGGGTCTCATGTGGCCCCAGGGAGAAGCCTTTTCCTGCCACTGAATATCCCACTGAGATCTGCACTCTGATCTCCTGTTCTTTCTTGAAGACCAATAGCAGCCGAGAGAGCAATGGAACCACGGCAGACCCGGGCGACCTGGTGGACAATCCTCAGCTGTCCTTCTACCAGCTGATGTATGGGCTCAGCATCCTGCTTCTCATCTGCGTGGGGGTCTGCTCCTCAGGGATTTTCACCAAGGTCACGAGGAAGGCATCCACCGCCCTGCACAACAAGCTCTTCAACAAGGTATGGGCCTGGCGCTGGGCGAGGCCAAAGGCAGCGCTCCGAACTTTCCCAGCTTCATTTTTTCCATTATTTTTTATTTTTTATTTTTTAGAGCTCTGTAGCCCAGGCTGGAGTGCAGTGGCATAATTTCCATTCACAGCACCCTTTGCCTCCCAGGCTTAAGCGATCCTCCACCCTCAGCCTCCCAAGTAGCTGGGAGCACAGGCACATGCCACTAGGCCTAATTTTTGTATTTTTTGTAGAGATTGGGTTTCACCATGTTGCCCAAGCTGGTCTCAGACTCCCGGGTTCAAGTGATCCATCTACTTTGGCCCCCCAAAGTGCTAGGATTACAGGCATGAGCCACCGCACCCAGTCTATTTTTTTTTTAATTAGTAGACTTTAGTTTATTTATTTATCTGTAAAGATGGGGGTCTTGCTCTGTTGCCCAGGCTGGTCTGAAACTCCTGGACTAAAGCAGTTCTCCCACCTTGGCCTCCTAAGTAGCTGAGATTACAGGTGTGAGCCACTGTGCCCAGCCAACTTTATTTTTTGAGCAGTTTTGGTTCACAGAAAAATTGAGATGAAAGAAAGTACAGAGAGTTCTTATACACCTGCTTATCACTCAGGCTGGAGTGCAGTGATGTGATAACAGCTTACTGCAGCCTTGACCTCCTGGGCTGAAGCAGCCCTCCCACCTTAGCCTCACAAGTAGCTAGGACCACAGGTGCACGCCACTGTGCCTGGTTAATTTTTGTATTTTTTGTAGAGATGGGTCTTGCCATGTTGCCCAGGCTGGTCTTGAACTCCTGGGCTCAAGCTATCCGCCAGTCTCAGCTTCCTAAAGTGCTGGGATTACAGTTGTGAACCACTGCACCTGGCCCACCCATTTCTCCTATTCTTAACACCTTACATTAATGTGGGACATTTGTTATAATTGATGAGTCAGTATTGATACATTATTATTATTAATTATTATTATTAGTGAATGTCCATGGTTTACATTATGGTGTATTCCTTGTGCTGTGCATTCTGTGGGTTTTGATAAACGTCTAATGACATGTATCCATGGTACAGAATAGTTCCCCTGCCCTAAAAAAAACGCTGTGCCCCACTTATTCATCCCTTCCTCCCTCCCCTCAAACTCCTGGCAACCACTGATCTTTTTTACTGTCTTCATAGCTTCGCCTTTTCCAAAATGTTGTAGTTGTAGCTGGGTGAGGCGGGTCGCTCGGTGGGGAAGGAGTGAGGAAGGTGCGGCGGAGCTTTTCCACTGCTACAAGTGTGGTTCTGTAGAGCTTAGTGTCCCTTGATGGAGGGTCGGGAACACACCAACGCAGGCCTCCACTGGCTGAGCACGGTCACATATAGAGTTGCTTATGATTGCCCCGAGTTCTCTTTGAAGTGGATATTATCCTCATTTTACATATGAGGAAACTGAAATCTCACATGTGTTAAAGTTGAAATATGTTTGGTTTGAATACTGAATTGTCAGCTGGGCACAGTGGCTCACCTGGAATCCCAGCATTTTGGGAGACACGAGGTGAGTGGATCGCTTGAGCTCAGGAGTTCAAGACCAGCCTGGGCAACGTGGCAAAATCTCATTTCTACTAAAAAAACAAAAATTAGCCGGACATGAGGGCTCGTGCCTGTAGTCCCAGCTACTTGGGGGACTGAGTTGGGAGGATTGCTTGAGCCAGGAAGGCGGAGGTTGCAGTGAGCCAAGATTGTGCCGCTGCACTCCCACCTGGGAGACAGTGAGACCCTATCTCATTAAAAAAAAAGAATACTGAATTGTCTATGGCATCACACTGCTTCTTGGAAATGTCATTTTTCTCCCTCGCTTATTAAGAGTTACTACATGCCAGGTTCTGCAGTGGGCATCAGGCTTCCCTTAGAGAATTCATAGTGCAGACAGAGTTTGGGCCATCATGGGTGTATAGTGTAATGGGGGAGACAAACAAGAAAACAGGCCATTGTCATAGGTATGTAAAGTTTATCACGGGTTGGGGCACACAGGGCCATGAGAATGTAAGAGGCACCTTATCTTAGCTTGAAGGCAATGGAAGGAAGTGGGGAGAGTTCAGAAAGACTTCTTGGGAGCTTCGCTTCTTGAAGGAGGAATCAGATTTAGCCAGCTCAAGACCAGGAGGCTGAAGGTGAACAAAAGCAGAGCGCTTCTGGCAGACAAATGGAGTTCTGGAAGGCTGGATCTCAGAGGTGGCAGTTGGGGTTCTGACTTGGAGACTCAGGAGGTGAGGAGTCACCCATGGTTCCTTGTAGACTGAGTGGAAATTCAGTTGCCATCAAGTGTTTCAACTTCGGGAAGGTGAGACAAAGCTTTTCTCCACCTCTCAGATAAAGCTTGGCAGAACCAGAAAGCAGGAGGGGGAAATTTTACCTGAGCCCTGATGCTTTCCCACCTGGCCTCTGGGGGTGGTCCTCAGCCCTCCAGGTGGTCTCTGAGTTTCTTCTGACAGCACACTCCAAGATTCTAGAAATATCCAGTGCCCATGCCTCCAAATGACATTTTGTATTGCAATTTTGAGAAATGTTCAAGTCTCTTTCCATGAGAACGTGTTTTGTATTTAAAATATTTAAAATATTTTCCTTTTTCCAGTCCTTTCTTGGCTTTTTAAACTTTAAATTTGTCTTTGTAGTTTTAAAGAATCACAAGTAAAGGACAAATCTGAAAAAAATTCACTCAACTCCAAGCACAACAGAAAACAATGAAGCAAAACGAACAAACAAAAACAGCCCCAGATCGTTTTGATACTTAGAGGACAATCAGAAACCCTTTTCCCTTTGTCACCACCATTGGTCTCTCATCCAGAGTGACACCGGGCTTCCCCAAACGCAGCTTCCTCACCCACAGTGGGGCTGGGGTCTGCTCCTGTGTCTCCTCCACGTCCCCTGTGCCCTGCACCCGCAGGCATGCCCAGAGTCCTTGAGGGTTGACCCTTTTGCCCTGTGATTCCTCTGAGTGATCGTGACAATTTCGATTGCTTTAGCTCAAGTATTTCACAAAACATTCTCAATATAAAATTAAAGGCATTTTAGAGGCAGGAAAAGCAAGGAGGCTCTAAATCCACCCCTCCAACCCTCACTGCCCCACCCGCTAGAAAGCAAACATGCCTGTGAACTACACTTGCTCAGCAGTATCCAAGCATTTGCGATGACAGCAGCTACAGGGAACACTTCCTGGCTCGAATAATTGCATTTATTAGTAGTCAAAATGTGTTTCCTTCCTCTTTCCGTGAGTTCGGCTTTAATCTATTCATTTCTACTTCTTGCATTATAGCTTGAGAAGTACATGGGAAATGTAGGTGGCCATTCGGTCAGTGCCATGAACCTTTTTTTGCCTTCTGTGAAGAGTCACTGTGCAGGCTTGAGGAAGCCTCAGAAGGCCTGATCACGGTTTTTATGTTAACCACTTGGGTAATCTTGAGTAAGTCACAAGGCCACTTCCTCTTCTATGATCTTCAGTTTTCTCATCTGTAAAACAAGGACACTGAACTAAATGCTTTTTTTGTTAGAGCCCTTGCAGTTTGAAATGTTTTTTGATCTCTGAAGGGCCTCATGCCCACTGGCTATTAGAGATGAACTTGGAGGCACCACCTTCAAGAGGGGGCAGTTATAGCTAAGTTTGACCCAAGGGTCCAGATTGTGTGCAGTTGCAGTGGGATTGCTGCTCCTAATCTCTGGCAGTTCTGAGAAAAATGGTCCCATCTGTAGAAAATAATAAGAGCTGGTATTGGTAGAATGCATACTGAGGGTGAAGCAGGGCAGCCAAACCCTGGACTGGGGCTTAGTCCGTGAGGGTTCTTGCCTTTGCCCAGGGAAGATTTCAAGGGCAAGCCAGTGGTAGGTAGACGGAAACAGCTTTACTGAAGTGTCAGTGTTGCTGTTCTGGAGTGTTGCAGCTCTGTGGCTGTCCCTGAAGAGCACGGCTACCCTGTAGGCAGTGTGCCGAGAGCAGCAGCTCAGGGCAGCTCTGCAGTCACATTTATACCTTCTATTTTTTTTTTAAATTTTGACAGAGTCTCCCTCTGTCACCTAGGCTGGAGTGCTGTGGCACAGTCTTGGCTCACTGCAACCCCCGCCTCCTGGGTTCAAGCTATTCTCCTGCCTCAGCCTCCCAAGTAGCTGGGATTACAGGCATTTGCTAATTACAATGCCCAGCTAATTTTTTTTGTCTTTTTGGTAGAGATGGAGTTTGATCATGTTAGCCAAGATGGTCTCCATCTCCTGACCTTTTGATTTGCCCGCCTTGGCCTCCCAAAGTGCTAGGATTACAGGTGTGAGCCACTGTGCCTGATCTATTTATACCCGCTTTTAATTACATGCAGATTAAGGGACAGTTTATACAGAAGTTTCTAGGAAAAGGGTGGCGATTTCCAGGTCATCATTGATGACCCAGAAAGGGGTGGTAACTCTCGGATGTTGCCATGGCAATGATAAACTGACATGATATACTGGTGGGCGTTATCATATGGAAAGTGCCTTCCACCCCATCCCTGTTTTAGCTAGTCCTCAATTTGGTCTAGTGTTCAAACCCCTATCTCAGGGGCAGGCACCACTCTGAGCACTTTCAGTGTATTCTCTCTCTCTCTAATAGCGTTATAGGATATAATTCATATACCATACATTCACCCTTTTAAATTATATACCTCAGTGTTTAGTATATTTGAAGAGTCGTGCAGTCCTCACCACAACTCTATGAAGGAGGCATCGTTTTCATCCCCATTTCACTAACGAGGACCTTGAGACTCAGAGGAGCTCAGTACCTGCCCGAGGTCAGACAGCAGTAGGTGGAGGAGTCAGGTAGCAGTGGAGCCCAGCAGATGGACTGCAGAGCCCATCCATGCTTTTAAACCATTGCTCTACACTGCCTGCCCTGGAGACCCCTGGGATTGCATCCCATGGCTCTTCAGAGTCAAGGGTAACAGGCATCTTCATCCAATCTTGAGGACAGCCTGCAGCTCCTCTCATGGTCCATGTTGATTTTGTCCCGGCAGGTTTTCCGGTGCCCTATGAGTTTCTTTGACACCACCCCAACAGGCCGGCTCTTGAATTGCTTCGCGGGGGACTTGGATGAGCTGGACCAGCTCTTGCCCATTGTGGCAGAGGAGTTCCTGCTCCTGTTCTTGATGGTGACCGCCCTCCTGTTGATTGTCAGTGTGTTGTCTCCGTATATCCTGTTGATGGGAGCCATAATCATCGTTATTTCCCTCATTTATTACACGTGAGTAGGTTCTTTTTGCTTGTGACTTGGGGAGTGAGGCTGGGACCAATCTAGACTAGATGGTTCCAGAGGTGGACAGCCCAGGTCCCTTATCTCCACTGTCCATGCAGGATGTTCAAGAAGGCCATCGGTGTGTTCAAGAGACTGGAGAACTACAGCCGGTCCCCTTTATTCTCCCACATCCTCACTGCTCTGCAAGGCCTGAGCTCCATCCATGTCTACGGAAAAACCGAAGACTTCATCAGCCAGTGAGTTCTTCTGCTGCAATTTGAGATGATGGAACCGCAGAGTGGTGGGGAGTGGGGAGGGAATAGAACATCTGAAAATGGCATCATCTTCAAAAGCATCTGAGAACACATTGTTCTACGTACTTATTTCTCTGAGCCTCCAGAACCTGCTGAGCCATTATTTCATTTATAAGAATGAAAAATGTAAATGATAGGACAAATATTTGTAAACTTTTTGTTTTTTTGAGACAGAGTCTTGCTCCGTCTCCAGGCGCCAGGCTGGAGTGCAATGGCGCGATCTCGGCTCACCGCAACCTCCGCCTCCTGGGTTCAAGCAATTCTCCTGCCTCAGCCACCTGAGTAGCTGGGATTACAGGCACGTGCCACCACGCCCAGCTAATTTTTGTATTTTTAGTAGAGATGGGGTTTCACCATGTTGGCCAGGATGGTCTCGATCTCCTGACCTTGTGATCTGCCCACCTCCTCCTCCCAAAGTGCTGGGATTACAGGCGTGAGCCACCGCGCCCAGCCCAATATTTGTAAACTTTAAAGACCTTGGATATATTGTCTACACAGGTACATATATGTATACATACTTTCAATGATAAGGTGTACTATCATGTAAACACATCTTGCATTATGTTATTTCTTTAACTTCCAAAGAAATATCTAACAAAATAATGAGAGCAATAGCTTTTGAAATAATAGAACTTCCTTCAGTACTCATGCCATAGATTTGCCTCCTAAATGTTTGTTGAAACAAACCAGCAAACAAGTCCTATGGTTATTGTTGAGGTTTCATGGTGTAAGTATGAATTTATCTGTTTTTAGAGATTAATCAGATATGGTCTTCACCTATAAGAAGTTGAGAGTCTGGTGGAAAAAGGAGAAACAGGCACATGTTTTTGCAATTATACATGATTGAAGATGGATGGCATAGCAGAGGGTCATATAAACTGCCTGAGAGTTCAGAGGGGAAGGAGGTGGCCCGGGGGGATCAGAGAAGGGTTTTAGGAGGAGGTGGCATCTGATCTGGCCTTGAAGCCTGTGTAAGACTTGGGCACACATTTGGGAGATTGTATGTGCTCACTTAGCTGGAATATTGGATGAACTGTGGCACCTGCTTCCTCAGTGGCAGAGACCACTCAAGGTCTGTGCAGACTCTAGGACTGGGGGTCTTGGAGCGGTGCGTTCATTCAGCCCACACTGAGAACCCTGCCCCAAGGTATATATCAAGACAAGGGGGCAGAGAGAGACTGGAGGGATTGGCGCTGTTGTTGGGGAAGGTCTCAGAGAAAAGGACCCTGGGCGTATATCTAAATGAAGTGTGGGTTGAGCTATGGAAATATGTGGGTAGGAGCTCTCCAGGCAGAGGGGACAGTAAATGCAAAGACCGTGAGATGGAGGACGTAGGTTTGAAGGATAGCAAGGTGGCTTGAGGACAGGGGCCACAGAGTGACTAGGGTCTGTCATGTTTCATCTGGGAAGGCCTCAAGGTGGGGTTGACTCAATCAGTGTAGAAAGATAAGGTCAACAGAATTTGGAATGTCTTATGCAAAGGTTCAAAGGGTATGGACAGAGTGAATCAGAAAGGCCACAGTGCTGGGGCGATAGCCCACTCAGATGCTAAGAGGGTTTTAGTTGATATGTAAATGAACATTTAATTTCAATAATCAAAGGTTTATTTGAATGTACTTCAGAAAAATGCAACTAACACATCAAACTCATTATTTATGTAATTTAAGGTTGTGATTAAAGTGTCTTTTAACATAAATTCTCAAAGTAAGGAAAATAAGAATTTTAATCAAATAACAGTATAGGTTGGTGTTGGTATGGAAAACTGTGATGTGGTATGTGAAATTTGGAAATTGGTAGGTCTCTATTGGTTGGAAGTGGCAGAGAAACTAATTCAAACTAGCTTAAAATATGACTTAAATATGGCAAAATAGTAACATGTTCATGGAATCAACTTTTTAATTTCTTGGTACTTTAAAAAATTTTCGGCCGGGCGCGGTGGCTGACGCCTGTAATCCCAGCACTTTGGGAGGCCGAGGCGGGTGGATCACGAGGTCAAGAGATCGAGACCATCCTGGTCAACATGGTGAAACCCCGTCTCTACTAAAAATACAAAAATTAGCTGGGCATGGTGGCACGTGCCTGTAGTCCCAGCTACTCGGGAGGCTGAGGCAGGAGAATTGCTT